>RSEF01000076.1:0-19437 GCA_003993805.1 Himantopus leucocephalus | reverse complement strand
TGATGATCTTAAAGTCTTCTCCAGCCATAACGATTCTGTGATTCTATGAATGAGCAGAGCATAGGATTTGCTGAAGTATTTTAAAGAATTTCATTTTAGAGAACAACAAAAAAAAAGATAACTACTTAAAAGTAACAGATTTGACCTCTTTGTTAAGCCTGACTCAGGAAGCAATCAGACAGACAAAGGCTGTAGAGCAGAGGGAACTCCCACCGTGTCCCTCACAGTGGAGCAAAGCAGTCAGCTGAGGGCAATAAAGTGTATCCCTTACTCAGGCGTCTTTGTGATGTAGCATGAGAAGTGGGGACAATGGTGGGTAGGTGTGTGATTTAGCCTTTTACAAAGCTGAGAGGCAGATTTTAACTTCACCTTCAAA
Source organism: Himantopus leucocephalus (assembly GCA_003993805.1). Taxonomy (NCBI): domain Eukaryota; kingdom Metazoa; phylum Chordata; class Aves; order Charadriiformes; family Recurvirostridae; genus Himantopus; species Himantopus leucocephalus. Next base: position 19,061 of record RSEF01000076.1, on the reverse strand, counting down.
TCAAAGCTTAGATGCTGAGGCCATGTTCCTCAAAACAAAAAAGTCAATTTTGGGTTTATAACAAAAATTAAGACCAAGTACATTCAGTGACCCTTNAAATAAATTCGTATCCATATGTACAAAAATTTACCTTCAGGATTGACCTGTGAAATAACAAAGCAAGCAGCTGGATGAGATCGAAGCGCGCGTAGCCAGCCGCCTTCCCAATCCCAACAGTGTTTGGCAGAACGAATGGTTCTTCTGCATTGATGGCACAATACAGTTTACTGGTCCAGGGAAAAAAAATCCAGACTGCAAAAATATTTGACAACCACTGTTATCTAGAGAGGGAAAAATAAAACAAAGAAAAATTATCTGGAATTTTGGACTATAATTATTCTCAAAGGAATCTGCAGATCTTTTAAGTATAGGGGGTGGTTCCAACAGACATTCCTAGTGGTTTGAAACTCTGGAGAAGAAGTCTTGCTCTGAAAGCCAGTGAAACTTTAGGGTGGATAAATATTTTCTCTCTTTACTCAATTTATTTCTCATTTTCAAGTCCGTGAATTGTCTACAGTTCACGAACAAAATGTTTTGTCTTATATCCTTGCTAATCCACTCTAACATTGGTCCTAAAGGACATTCATTGTACTTTAAAAATGTCTTGTTTGCGAACTTACTCACTTCAATACTAAGAAAAACTTTAGCAGTAGTAAGAAAAAGATACCTGTGTATAAATAATAGCTGTCATCCCGAAGGATTTTGTTGGCCTTGGAATAGATAAAATGACCCAGGAAAAAAAAATGGGCAGAACCAAAGTGAGAATTGAAGCAGAAATCCTGTGATTCAGAATGATCACGAAATAGCAAAGCCTTTCTGACTTGGACACCGTAGATAGCATTGTACAAAGCAAAGCAGAAGGCAGACGGATAAAACTTCTCTGACTGCTCCAGGTCATCCAGTTCATTGTCATGAAATATCCTGAACCACGGGGGGGGGAGAGGGGGGAGTTCAAATTAATAATTTTTATTTTCTAGGAAAAGGGGTATGAGACTGCTAAACAGCATTTCCAACCCAGACGAGTAAATAAGTCAGGCCAGGGGACGGCATAATGGAACCTCTTAAGAAGTGCAGGTGTGAGGTGGTAACAGCACGTTGACCAAGTTTTTCATAAAAGCTTTTGCTGACTCGGTCACTGATAGTCACAGTCTGGGATACGGGATCTACGAGGCTCATTTATAGGTACTAAAAGGATATGAATTAAGTCCTCTAAACTGCGCCTGCTCAGTAACCCCCCTGAGTTACAAGGGTATGTTTACACATGCACATCAAACAGGGCACTAAACAGTTGCCAGATTACTGTGTGAAAAGTTTAATTTTCTTTAAAAGGCCACAGAGACAATGTACAGTGTGAAAATGAGCATCGGCTCCTGCGCGTGGCGCTGCCGACGGCCCCGGCAGAGGCTGCGAGCACCACAGCCAGACACACAGCTGACACACGTGCTCTGGCAAGGCGATAACGACAATTTAGGACAACAGATTTACACCATTGTATTTGTCCATATGTGATTCAAGTCCTTCTTGGAGGAAGCGGAAACTATTAAGTGCTATTACTGTATTTTTTTAAGATGTTTTGCACCCATCAGGTGCGTATTGTAAGAGGTGGAGTTGCTTTCCGTTTTTTCTTGCCGGTGCAGAAACAGTTCACTGGCAGTGACGGTAACGGGAACTTCATCCGACGGCTTTCCCCCCTCTGGCCTGACGGGGAAAGGGCACGACGTGCTGCCACTAACGAAGGGTGCTCCAGGCGGGAGACTGCGCAGAGGAGGCAGGTGAGGGACCCATCTCTGGCGTCTTGCCTTTGATGCTGTCTTCAGCTCCCACCTTTTCTGCCGCTTCATCTCCACTCATTTCTTCAGCCTCGTGGCTCAAATGTGACCTTTTGAACAGCTCTGAACCGATCAGAAAAAACACTAATAGACAGTGATAATTTTAGACAGAGGTAACAGAAGGCTCTTGCCAAGTGGCAGATATCTCACCTGCGCATCCCTGTGTGCACTGGGTCCTCCTCTTCATGCTCAGCCTCAAAGAGGTGGTAACTGCCAGCTCAAATCACTCAAACAACTTGAAAAATGGTGGAGTTCAGAGTTGTGTAGATGATTTAGAAAGACAATTCTCCTCAAAACCCAAAGGGACTATGCCTGTAAATCATGTTTGTGCTGTTGGACAGCTTTGTGCATACGTTTAACTTGTACTAAAATACGTATCTTATTTAAACACAAGTTAACTACAGCATAATGGAACATACGGTTAATGTTTTTATTCACTTTATTAGTATTTGAAATGTAATTTTAATATAGCTTAAAGCAGTTATTGAGCTCTAAATTGGAACATCTGGAAAGAAAATAATTTTCCACGTACATTGAAGTATGTTGGGCAACGGTAGTGTTTGGGAGGGACAGAGTGGAAAATTGTATACATGTTGCTAAAATACTCACGCTCTCCTCAAATGGGGACAGCTCTTGGTGCAGCCACCGGAGCGCAGCGGGGTGTCGTTCCTGCTGTGTGCAGAGACACGTCCGCGGCAGGCCGTGGCGTTTCCACTTCTACACATCATCTTTCCTACCAGTCATGTCTTTTGCCTTCCCCGGGGTGCGGTTCAGACAGCGTCGCCACCATTTCTTTTTGCCATAGTCGTTCTGCAGACCCCGAGGACAGAGCAGGGGCAGAGGCACAACGTGATGCTGCTCTTTTACCCACATCTTGGAGATGCTGCTCGTCCTCTGGTTGCGTTGGAGGGCGAGCGGTTTGCTTCAGACTCTCACATTTCTTCTGTCTTAGTTTCATCCTACTGGTTGAAAACAAAACTAAGACAATAACTGCTCTAAATTAGGCGTACACTTTATCTGAATTCAATGTCTCACAAACACTGTCCTCGTGACAATTCTGCGGCATAGAGTCTGCAACTTCAGTGTTATAGAAATAACCAGAAAGCTCAGATTTAATTTAGAAATTACTTAAGAAATGAGAAATGTTCATTTTTTTAGTCTATTTTTTTTTTTAACTAGTCAAATGCTTTTATTTTATTCTATTGTATTTTACAACATTTTTGATTTCCTGTCAAACCAGCCCTAACAAATACATCCTGATTGCAAATCTGGAAATATTTTTCCCAAAGACATAAGGTTAAGACTGAAGCCAAGGAGCCACTGGCTGTAGGTGTGCTGTTTAAAACACCAGCCATTTGTCTGGGGTGGGCACTCACGTTCACACACATGACTTTCTTCCCCATCTGACTGTCACACTCTTCCTCATAAGACTGGGTATCCCGCCAACATGCTTCTTCCTGAACCGTACTTCACAAGCAATTTCATAGCATGTAGCCACCCTTCGTATCTGTCCAAAATGCTGCCGGTGATCACAAAATAGCAATCCCTTTGTCTTCAGCAGACCTAACAGTGGACAAAGTCACAAACCTACTCCAAAGCCCATTGTATGACTATCGTAAGGGATGGGTATGCGTCTTAAATGCATATTTTGTTGGATATCGCTTTGACATGTAAGATATAAAGGCTGTGAGAGTAGCGGAGACTTTCATATCTTTCGCCAGCAGGAATTTATCATATGTCTTTTAAAATTGACCCCCCTCCTATGAACACATGTGAGCTTGCAAGCCAGGAAATAATAGAGAGACAATTCTTCATTTGAGTATTTATAGTTCTTCTGATATTACTGTTATTATTTTTGTGGAGCACAGCTTACTTTGGACCTGGGTAGTATTTGGAAGCTCTCCATCCCGAGATCTAATGTCCAAAACAGGAAGCGGATTTGACAGGCACATGCAATACTATAGGCAAACACAAAACAACGTCGTAAAGGTTTGGCTCCAGACCAGCTTTGTATGTGATGTTGAAACATTTGGTATTCTGCTTAAGGTTTCTGCAAGGAAACATCTGTGAGATTCTGCAGCAGATAACGTGAAACGTTTGATCAGTCTTTGTTCACCTCGAAAGGCATTGAGAAGGCTTCACTTGGTCTTAACTGTAAAATCAAAATGTGCCTTGTCACTCCAACACGGAAAGCTCACGTGCTGTCCCTAATGGTGATCCACCAAGAAATGGTGGTGCAGTGCCCAGGCAGAGAAACACGGGCCAGGACAACCCTGGTCCGTCCCTGCTGGGCCACGGCTCAGGGTCACTGTGCAGGTCCAGGTCTAACCCTCCTCCCCGTGCTCTTCAAGGGAAGGTCTACTGCATTGTCCTCTCTTCCTCTGCAGAGAGGCAGTGGAGGACTCTAAGAGCTCTGTTTATTGTGAGGCTTTCCCGCTGGTGTGTCTGCAGAACACACTGTCGTAGGGCCGGGGCCTTTTGGGGAGCCTGTGACAGAAAATACAGCGGTCAATCCCGGTTTACGCTAACGCAGTGCGCCTGTGCTGGCTGGTCGCACCAGTGCAATTATGGTATCAACTAAAGCCTTAATGTGCAAATGGCCCCGGTCTGACCACTGAGCTGTTCGCCCTTGGCTGCAAGACACTGAAGAAGCCACAACCCCAGCACAGACGGGTGTCTCCCGCAGAAACACTGCCGTGGTGGGCACAGACAGTCCCCCCGAGGGAGCAGCCACCATGGCAGGTTAACGGCTTGTGGCTCGGGGGTAGGTCAGGGGACAAATGGCACCAGGGACAAGCCAGCTACGCTCCGAGGAGCAACCAGGCAGGGAGAAGTAGAAAGATGAAGCGCTTATCAGCCGGATACACAGTGTGTCCCACAGTTCAGTTTTAAAAGAGCAGGAGACGCGCTGTCTTCTCGTAGCCTGTAGGGATTTCTTCGCTTCCTCCACTCTGTGCAACACATCTTTCTTCAGCTCAGCTGCAAACAGCTCGGCTCCCCGGTAGGTGTGAAACGCTCCTGTGGGCAGCGGGCCGCCACCCCGGGGTTGCCACAAAGGCCACGCGAAACCAAACCAGGTGAGTGTGGTCACCAGCTTGGCCGATCCAAGGACTGTTGGCCAAGCTCTTAGAGTACGCTGGGAGGTTTCACAATAACAGTCTGCTCGTTGACAGAGCCTGATAACAACAGTCTGGCATTTGGTGTTTGGTTCTACCAACAGAAGGGAGTATTAGTAGGAGAGAGGGAAGAACCAGACTTGCAGAAAGTTGTGGAAAATCACAGGAGCGGGGATAGAAGGGCTCAGACGATGTTCCCTGGCAGCCCTCATAGAACAGGTGGGGGGTTCATTTTTAAATACTGCTGTTTTCTGCATAAATATACCCCTAATTGAACAATACACTTGCCAAATCCTTCTACTGCTCAGAACGACAGAATTGTGATCCCAAGGCAGCGCTACCATCAAGCATAAAGGAGTTCAAAGATTTGTATGTTTCTTTTAAAGATGACCTAAATTTCATAAATATTTTTATCTACTCATTGTAGAGATATCATACAGAGAAAAATGATGTCTGGAAATTTTCCATACAGCATGAACTATACCTAAAAGTGTTCAAAATTTTGTAAAGTATATTGTTTTGATGTATCATTGGGGATTCTTTAGTAGCCCATTTTTCTGATACTACGGCTTCACATAATTAGCTGGTGATTTGCCTGTTTCTGAAGTACATACGACATGGGCACGCTACTGGATTGTTACTACTAGGATGCTGTCTGGGAGAAGAGCTTGACAACACTGTGTTACCTTATTATTTAAAGGGAGAAAAGTCATTAGATGGTAGAGCCAGCTGTCAAGAGAAATGGGAGTGTCTCCCAATTTCTTCAGACTAAGACTATATGTTGAAGACACCGCTATCAAATGTAAGACTCAAGAAAATTGCAGTCTGTTCTTGATTTTTCCGGAAATGATGTGGTGGGATAGCCAGAATAAGTGAAGGAAAAACAACAACAACAACAACAATAACAAACAAACAAAAAACCCAAACAAAAAAACCCACACAAAATCACAAAAACATATGTAAATTAGCATAAAAAACATGTTATGAGAGATAATGGAAGAAGAGTCCATGATAGCATCTGCTGCGCAGAACAGCAATCTCTGGGTTAGTCCTGGCTGAGCTGGTAGTATTTGCCTTTCTCTTCTGTGATCTGCTCCATCAGTATCAAAAGATCTGTCCTCTCCACCTGCCCTGGCTCCCTGGCTCTCACCTGAGTGCACCACGGTGGGCGCAGGACTGTAGTGGCCGAGAGCAGCCAGGTCTAAATCATGACCGATCTCCACGTTGCCTCCTGCCAGTGTTCTTATTCAAGCTTTACTCTTGTCCTCAAGTACTTGCCACTGGAGGGAGGCAGAAAGCAGAAGTCAAAAGTCATCTGGGAAGACAGAGGAGCCAGGAAAGTACGTGACGGTTTAGCTTCAGCTGTAGGATTGCGCTAGGTGGCTTCAGGTCTGTCTGCAAAATCAGGCAGGTTGGCAGGATGGGCCAGGGAGAGCCCTCCGTGGGTAAGCTGTTAGCAGAGGGCTTATATTCATCACATACAATGCCTCGAACCAGTTTCTGTACTTGTAATGTAGGAACGCAGATGTTTCACTAAGGGAAAAAGATTTGTCTAGTGAGATGTGCAGAGCTGCCCATAAACGTGCACCTACCTTCACAGTGCTCTAACACCGGTGACCGGTGATGGGAGATGCTGTGAGTTGACTTCAGCCCTGGGAAAAGTTAACAGGAGCCTTTGTAATGGAAGATGGATGTTTACAGCTGCACGCCCTGCCTGCAGTTCAGTGCTAAGCAACCGCTGATCTGGGGATATAATAGAAGGAGTTCATCGGGGTCTATTCCAAGATGCTTTCTGGTCTCTTCTTGTCATTAGCTAGCACTAGCTGACCTCTGCCAACTGCTAACCGAGCTCTGGAATATCCCTTCCCCCCTTTTTTCTTCCCTGTTTTAAATATGTCATTGCAGCGGCTGCCACCTTCTGCCACTCTTTGGGCTCTACGGAATGGGGTCGAATGCCGGTGTCCGGACTGCTTGTGGGCAGGGCGAGGGCTCGGGGAGTCAGCTGTGCGAGAGGAGGAACTCAGTCCCACGCTCTTCATTGCGCTTTGTAGAGAGAAAGAAAGGCTACCGATGGGAGAATCGTGATCGCTATCTTGTACGCTTGGGTTACAGGTTTCCAAAATGTACTGTGTGTCCTTTGTTCCCAGCAGAATGTGGTGCGCAAAGAGACTTTTTAATTGTGGCCATAAAGTAGTCAGGAGAGTAATACCATGTTGGTGATTCATTTTTGTATGTGGGGCTCAGTCTAGCACCTTAGCTTCGGAAACTTTCGATTTGTGTGGTGATTTTCTACCATGAGGAATTAAGCCCTCTTCAAACATGGGTGCTTTCAACGTGGGTGCAGGGGAGAAAGGCCGGGGAGGCTGCTTGAAGGGGAACAGAGAGAAAAAGCACATCTCCGGAGCATGACGAGATTTTGGTGATTATCATGCCGATCACAGTTGATCGCTGCTTTTCTGACTGTTGGGCAGATAAAAAACAACCCTGAGGAAACAGCCTTGGTGGCCCGAGGGTTGCAGGGCTGTTTGCATCCACCTGCTGGTGGGGTCCTCTCACCGGCCCACCACTGCTCGTGAACTGCATCCCCTGGCAGCTCCAACAGCGAGGGGCACTGCTGACTGCGATCCCCCTCCTGCTCTTGCTTTGCCACGCAGGTGCTCTCCTCTTGCAGAGCTGGAAGAGCAGTAACCCGCCAGCCCTTCTCTGCCACGCTTCGCGCGGTTCTTTTTTGGGCCTTTTCTGTGTTCTCAGTTTTCCAAACATAAAAATTGCTCTGCACAAACCTTTGCAGAGAGCAGAAGAGGGGCAAAGACAATTATCCCCTTTCCAGCAAATACTGGAAAGCCATGACAGTGGCCAGGCAACAGCAGTATCTTGGCCAGACTTCAGCCACGGCTTTCCTCCTCCGGCGCCACAGCTGACAGATTGCCCAACATACATGGAGCAGCACATAGAAATCCATATGGTGCTGTATAACGTTGATGGCAGCAGTGAGGCGCATCTGCAGCGAGTCAAGTAAACAAGAAGGCATCCTTTGTAGCTTACGATGTACTGACATTTAGAAAATTATCCTGACTTGGCTTGTGCAGCTTGAGAACAGTTTTAAGAAACACTTAAGGAAAAAAATAAAAAAACCCTCCTGGAATAAGAGTGTCTATACTTGGAGTTTACTTGTATAAATACAGCGGTATAACCATGCAGACAAAATTTTGCTGTATTAGGGAGACCTGTGTTTACAGAAGTCAGAAATCAATGTTGTTGTTTACAGGATGAAACATTAAAAGCAATATTCAGTTTTTCTGTACAAGTGGGTGATAGCCCTGAGAACTGATGAGAACCCGTGATACCGTAATCCTCCTCCTGCCGTGTTGTGCAACCCTCAGAGCGCAGCGTGCCCCTGCAGCATCTGGTACCGCGGATACTGGACAGGGGGAGAGCAGGGGAAGAGGCGACATCTCTATGCCACTGCTGTTGCGCATGCTTATGGCATCAGAGAATTTGGCTTCTGTTTAACTGAGTTTACTGCAGGTGTTTTAATGCCTTGGCAAACTGCTACCAGTGCCCACTTCCCCAGAAGGCTCCTCCTCTCCTTTTATTTCTCCACCCCTAAGGCAAATTTGTAAAAACTGTAGTTGACAAAATAACTGACGTGGCTGAGTAACCCATCATCCCGGTGCTCCCCAGTAAGTTCTCCGGTACGATCCCTGTCGTGGGTGGTGGCAGCTGGTTTGGCACCCAGTAGACAAGCTGATGGCGATACTCTGTCGTCTCCACTGTGTTAGTCCCCAAATAATTGTGTGGTTCTGCAAGATCAGTGCAAAATGGTCTCGGGCGTAAAGAAATCCTAAATGTGACACTAAGCAGAACACCTGAGAAAGGTGAGGACAGTCAAAACTCACAGCGTCTGAAGTGCTGTTCTGTGTTTTCCTCTGCTAGGAAACACAACTGTGTTTACCGCTCCCGGGGGCTGTTTTTTAGGAACAGGAGCACAGTGAGAATTGGATGACCTGTCACCCATTCCCAGCCTGGAACACGTGCGATAGCCTGATGTGGGAAGATCCTCCTCGTAGTACTGCGGTAACAACAGTAACTAATGGATTTGGGCCAGTAATTGGGTAATTTCAAGGAATAATATTTCTGGAGTTGTGTAATAAGGATCCTAGAGGGAGAGGGCCTAAAGCAAAGTGAACTAAGAACTACGATAGCTGAGAAAATATTATTTGTTTCCTATATCTCCTCTCTCCTCCATTTGCTGTCACAAAGATCTAAATAGCATTTTTGTTTTAAAGAATCTTTCACACCCTGTTTTTCCCATGCAAATAATGGATTATTTAACCTACTGACTGAACCAGAAGTCATTAAAATAATTTCTAGCCAACTGGCAAATACGTTCCAGCTCTCTTTACAGGAGAAAACCAAACAAAACAGAAGAATGAAAGTTAGTGCAACTGTGTTTTCAAAAAGCCAGTCGGTGCAAATCCTGCTAATGCTGCGAGGAGCTCCTTGTCTTCGTAAACACCACAGCCCGACGTGCAGCACAGGTTGGTGCTGCGCAGACCCCCTGTGACACTGTTCCGGCCATCTTTCAGTTATTAAAATAAGGCTCCTACCTTGAGGGAGGGAAAAACAGTCATCGCACGCCCAGAGCCCTCCGCACCAGCCTGCAGGATCAGTCGGAGCGCGGCACAGGGCAGGTTTGTGTGGCACAATGGTGTAAATTAAACTGAAGTTGAAGAAACCTTTTTTTTTCCCCAACAAAATTCAATAGAGATGTGAGTTTACTCCACCTGAAAATCTGCGTTGAAGGATACTATTAACTTGATTTTTCGGCTTACCTGATACTAAGCCACACAAAACAAAAAGAGCACAGCGTAGAGTATTTCAGACGCCACTACGCTGCCATTGAAGCTGAGAATAAAAAACACGGCAGCACAGAAATAAACCCAGCATTTAACCAGCATTCCCTTAAGCAGAGAGCCAAGGGTTTCCAAAATAAGATTATGTGGTTTGTCCCCTTCTGTAATAAGCAGAAATAAATCTGTTGAGCACGATGCTATCACTGTACCGTCTTGACACCTTTTTTATAATTATCCCTGCCTATGGCGGCAGACGCCTCTCTGAGCAGGTGACTTATCTTGCCTTAAACATTGTCACCTAGCAACCGAGGCCGAAAACGCAGACAGGAGCGCAGCAGCCCCATAGAGCGGTTGCTGCTCCTGAATACGCGTAACACGCTCTCTTCTACCGTACATGGCAGACCTCCACTTGTCCTCCCAAAATCCACCTGCTCGAAACAGCAACCAGAGCGAGCTGAACAATGGGTGGAAACAAAGGTATGTTCTTGGCAGCAGAAACTTCTGCTTCAGGAGCCATGAACGGTCCTTACGATATTCTGTGTTGCTCCCGGAGTGGCTGGAAGGTCTTTACTGTGAGCATCGATGCGTCACCCCTCTCTGCCCCGCGTGTTCATAGAATCGTTATGGCTGGAAAAGACCTTTAAGATCATCAAGTCCAACCATTATCTAATCGTTGTTACGAAGCCTGTGACACCCGAGGAGTCTGTTCTCATCCCATCCCAACACCGAAGCAAACGCACGGCTGAGCTGTTTGCAAAAGCACGTGTGCCACTGCACCGACAAGCCAGGTAGCTGTCTACACAAACCAAGTGCTCGTGTTTGCACAACTGCTATTTAGTAAAAATATCCTTACAGTATTTGATAACAGGTTCCATCTTCAGTTTAGCAAGACTAAATGCTTAACTGTATTGCTAAAGAGGTCAGAGAACCACGCTAGGATGAACTTGTGTTGTTCCCTTACCGTTCTCATTCCGTATGGCTTCTTGGAGAGATTCTTGTTTATCTTTCATATGTCTCTCAATCGCGTGTTGCCTTAGCAACAGCCAGACTGCAAATGCATAGAGGATCTGCAATTAAACCACATTTGTACCTTATTTTTTCCATAGAACTTGTAGAAGTACACAAGCAACACCTTTCCCTGTTTGATAATTGATAGACATCTAGGTCCTTACAAACGATCTAAACAAGTCAAAAAAGTAGCATACTTTAGAGGGGATGTCTGTCCCCGTGGCTGTACCTTATACACGTGTAAATTAAGGAGCATCATCAAGTTTGTCCCTCGTATCATTCCTAGCGTAGTGCTGGGTGTCGCAGGTTGAGGGAGAGTACAATAAAGTGCAAGAATAAAAATACAGTTTTATTTTTCTCTAAGGCTGGCTCACCTAACTGGGGAATGAGAAAATGTGGAATTCCCACCTTCATGCCAAGAGGCATGCTTGGCAGCCAGCACGGTTCTAAGCCAAAGCTGATGAGAACTGACTGTGGGACTGTAGGGAAGAATTCCTCTGGGGAGATATTTAGCCCTGCAAAGAAACTTGGGACAAGCAGGATGTTCCCTTAAGCAGGAAGGAATGGGGAACTACGCAAGGCATAACGCCTCTGGTCGTGAGCCATCCAGTTGATGCCGGACCAAATCAGCAGAACAAAAGTCCAACAGCTGTAATGTGCAGTGCTCCAAACTTGCAAGGCAGCAGGAACACACAGTGGAAGAAACGCTGCCATCTGACTGCCAATAGGCCTTACAAGCAGATATGTCACAAAAGCTAAGCATTATGTTATCCCTTTTGATTCCCTTGTGCAAAACAAAATTAAGGATTAATCAGCTCCAAAGCAAAAGCATTGTGTGTCTGCATCAAACAAACGGGCATCCAAAAGCCTGACTTGGCGTGTCTGTAAGGAATGCGGTAGGACAGATCGTCCTTTAGGGGCCAGCACCTTTTTAAAGAGTTTCTTGGCCCTTCTGGTCATGGTCTCCAGCACACTTACCGAGTTCATGTGCACAGTCCCTGTGCCTTTCGTTTTCTCTTCCAAATGCCATTATTGTCCCATTTCAGCAGGCAGCAGATGTGACACTGGAAGGTACATTAAAATAACCTGCAGACGTTATACAAATTATATCGAGGTAGTGTGTTGCAAAGTCAGGTTAGACAGACTTAACTGACCAGACGAACATATTTTATTTGTATGCTTTTCATCATCATGAAGTTCTTGCAAATGACAGCCAAGTGGAGTTTTATTTTTAGAGCTCATCTGGCACTGGAACTTCCTCTTTCAATCATATATTGCCTCGCGATAGGCAAAAAGTGAATGGATATAGCATCTGCCATGAAACCAGATGTGTTTTCCTTCCCCCTTGGCCCCCTCCCCCCAAAAGCCCCAATGTTAAGAAAGAATCATGTGTTTGCTTGTGCTGGTAATACTGAGGGAAATCAGTCCCTCTTACGGCGTGGATGTGGCTGTCCAGTACCGACCCGTGAACGGCAGGCAAGCCGCCTTCGTGGTTCTGTGTTCCCCAGGGCTGTGACTTTACAACACAACCACCTCCATTTTTAAGATGGGATTAGGTGGCAGGAAAGGAAAAACAATAGCTCTCAATTTCTCTGGACACATTTGTGTTGGTAAGAGGTAATGCTAGTCCACCTTATTCTCTTCATTCTTGGTCAGCCGTAGCACATTATCCTGCTCCAGACTGCTCTCAGTGGGTCCCATTGGGACTTCTGCCCTGCACCCCTGCATTAACGTTGCACCAGGACATCGTATTCCTGTAACACAGCTACACACCGTCCAGTATCACCGTTAGCAGCTGAGGGTAACAGTACAGGCTCACCAACACTCCTAAACATTTTTTCTGTTTGCAGTCCCATAAAGGGCAGGAGGCAAACATCAGTGTGAAGAGTAACGTGAAACCCAATCCATTGCTAAACAAGGCTTAAAATGTCTTTGATGCACTTTCTCATTAGGGCAAATGTGATCTAGTCCGGACGTGGTGACATGCAGAACAGTACACAAGAGTCTCCAGAAAGGTCAAGGCACATCTGAGTCTAAATGCTGCGTTGAACACTCCCAGCGGGTGTGGGAGAGCCTTTTCTGGGGGATCACTCGGGCTACGTGATGAACCAGACAAAGCAAAACTTCTCTTTAGAACTGTTTCTTTATTTCCTGTGCATGCTGCGAACACTTTACCCCAATTGCATTTTTGCTGTTTGTTGGAGTGTTATCTCAGGTCGTGGAATTCTACATGTACCTCTTTGTTGTTCTCCTCTTCCTCCTCTTGTTCCTGATCTTCAGAATGAGACGATATTTTGGGAACTTAAGACTTTGTCAGGGTTTTTTTGGCAAATTCATGTAACTCTGATGCTACTAAGAAACAATCCAAAATCGGGAATCAGTAGGCAGAAAATATTACCAGCATCGACTCTGCTGAGCCTGCAGAGCAGAAAGCAGTGCCTAAAAATGTACAGCTTCATCATTTTCTGTGTATTCTTTTGAATAATTAACTTGAAATCTCTCTTACTTCTCCCACCCAGAAATGGGACTGCAGTAATGCAGAAAAAAGCACCGGTGTGCTTTAAAACAAAGCACATTGCATTACCGTAATCAAAAGTGCAATAACGTTGCTCCAGTAAAGCATTTATTNATAAAGTTGCTCCAGTAAAGCATTTATTCTCTCTTCCAAGGGAAGAATCAATCAGTCCTTTTGGAAGGATTGTTAGAATTATTGGAGAGAAAAGATCTGATAGGCTAATAGATAGTGCAATTTAATACCTTTAATTTATTTTTTTATAGCCAACATTTAATCTGGTTTGATGTATTTAATACGCCACTTTGTACTGCATTTCGCCAGTAGAGCCATGCTTCGGTGTCCCACCTTACAATTCCAACATCACAAAACCAATTTTTCTTACTGCAGTCTAATAGATATGAACAAAAAGATGTGTTTATGAACTGATATGTCCCTATTTTCAAATCCCCAAACACATGTTTGGCGTAGGTGTGTGCCTCCCATTTCTGTCCTCATGTTTTTGTACAGGGAGCGTGAACTACGACATCTGCTGCTCTCCCACACCCCAGTTACCGTGCTGCTTTGGTCAGGACGGCGTCCGGGTCCTTTTATGTCGCAATAAAAAGAGAATGACAGAAGCAGAATCTGATTTTGGTTCGAGGAGTTTCAAGAAACTTCTGAAGAACACACTGATGTTATCTGCAGTCAAAATGACGCATTCATCTCTCTACCAGCAATTCTGGGATTTCAGCGGAACTGCAGCCTGCGTTTAAACGCCTTGTGAATCAAATCGTTACAGAAACAGCTTCAGTAGTGATTGGAGATGTCACTGAACTGTGACATCTGGACCCTGTCCAGGTAAAAATGCCATCAGATGAAAAAGTGGGATCAGTATCCAAAGTCCGTTGACTTGGGGGTGGTTGGAACAAGGCTATCAGTGACGGCACTTTGCTCCAGTAAATGAGTTTCTGAGGCTTTTACTATCGAGTAACCCATTGCCATGAGAAATGCCGTTACCGTTGGGCAGCAGGCAGCAGTAAGCAATCTGAGATGGCGCTTGGGTGGTCAGGAAAGAGAAACTGCTGAAACGGATTGCTCTGAGCAAGGCAATGTGTATTATATAAAGCAAAACATACAATGAAGCAAGCACCGTGCTCTGAGGATTTAACAGGCTACATCATCTAGGTCCACTACCCCAGGGCAACCACGAGCATGGTCCCTTCTCAAGCACAGTCGAGGTAAAACCACACCAGGAGACCCTGGCACGTCCCGTGGAGAGGACGCTCTCCCTTCTGCTGCCGCAGGGGCAGCGTGTGAGCAAAACGCACAAGCTGAGGAAACAGCGATGGCACAGCCAGAGCTGGGCTCCTCGGACACCGTGTCGTGCGGGTCTGCAGAACGCGGGACGCCAGGTGTTTATACAGGTCCAGGGCACAGTGCTTAACTGAGTGGGTTAGTAACTAGTGCGTAATTATGCAGTATCGCTCATCAAGAGTATGACAGCGGTCTTCTACCTTTCACTGTGTCAGCTGTAGGTCTCGGAAACCATGGCAAAATCGGCAGGAAGATGAGACAGGCAATGAACTCCGTTGTATTAGGGTGTCATAGCTCTGAAATAAGATGTGGCTTTAATTGAGAGGGATGATGGAATTAAAAGAAATCCTGTGTCTATTCAGCAACACTGTTGATATTGGGAATGAGGTATTTCATTTCAAAGCCATCTCTCCTCTGCATCTTTCCACGAGCCATACCGTGCCTTCATGAGACAGCCATGAACATGAACTTGACTTCTCTACTAGTTAGGCTTTATTGTAACTTTAACATTTTATCTCTTTATGAAAATTATTCTATACTTCTTTTTTTTTTCCTCTTAGTTGTCATAATCAGAATGTCCTACACCCTTTCCCCGGAGTGCTTGCAGTTTAAAGACATTGCCGAGGATAAGGACAGAGTAGAGTGGTCCAGTGGTGACGGCTCCAGCCTGAGATGTACCCGCCCCTCGCAGCGCTGCAGGCTCTGTGTGGTGGAGAGTTGGTCACTCCAGCTCCTCGCCTTCGCTTCCCAGTTGCAGTGGGGGTGACGGTGTCTTCTAATCACCCGGTGTGTCAGTAGCAATGCAAGCCAAGTACTCAACATAGCGGATCTGAAGCTTTAGAAGGACTGAAATGCGCTGTGTGATTTAGAGCGCCTGATCTTTGGATCCCATTCAAACTGGGAATGTGGATGGCTGGTGTGTTTTGAAGGGGAAATGCTCCGAGAACACGAGGCTGAAGGTTTGCGGTAGCAAGAGGCTGATACGAATGCAAACAACTTTTTTTTTTTACAATTCTATTAACAAGAAGCTTTGGGTAAACTTTGACTTGAAGATAATGAGAGAGAGTTTGGTTTGGTTTTTGAAGTAAAGAGAAGTAACTTTTCCTGGGTTTTCTTCTGCCCTATATGTAAAACATCTTTTACTGAAATCAGAGTTGTTCCTGCCCAACCAATGACAGTAGAATTGAGCTAATAGTCTTTAATGAACAAATCCTGTATTTTAAAACAATCAGTAGCATATGAAAACTCCCGCAATACTAATTTTGTTTCTTCAGATACAAAACTGACAAGATGCCAGTTTAAAATAAAGCAAGAACTGGCACGTTTTGTAACACAACAAATTTTTATTGCTAATTTTTCTTACAAGGTGTGGGTCTGTAAAGAGCTTGGATTATAAACGAAACAGAGGAGCATATATTTCAGCTGCCTCTTCGGTGTGGTAGGNCTTTCAGTTTCTGGTTAGTTGTGCCAAAAAAAGCAACACTTGCAAATTAGGTCATATTCATGTTGTCCAATTGTTTCTTGTACAACGTTGTAGTATTATTTGCGAAGTTTACCAAGCTAGTATTTTCTTTAAGTGTAAAGAATAACCAAGGATATATTGTACACACTGTTCTTCAAAACAAGTTTCCAAAAATAACAAGCACAGGAAAACAAGTTCATATCAGGTACTTTAAAACTAAACTATTCAAATTTAAACTAAGTTTGTGAAATTTACTATAATAGAACAATGGAAAAAGTTATCCTTCTTTTCCAGGAGAGCTTTCCATGCTAAGTTGCACTCACATGCAAGAACTGTATGAATGCTAAAGTTTCAGCAGGACAAAGGAAGTTATATAGGATATACTAAAATTTTAACCATGTACGTTTTATGAGTAAGGCTGTTCTAAGGAGAAGAAAACCTTTATTAAAAAAGAAATCCAACTGCTGATGAAGGTGAGGTGCAACGAGAGTCTCTGTGCCAAGAGCATGACATTTTTACAGCAACTTCCTTTCCAAGCATCATCGTTCTCTCCCTCCCTCTCTCTTTTTCTCTGGGGTTTCTATCTAAGAGAAAATTCTACTGAAAAAAAATAACATCTTCCAAGGGTCTGAAAAATAAGTATGCCAGAGAGTTACTGAGCACTGGAGAGTTTCTGAGGCTGCCCTGCAGCTAGTCCTCTCCTTCCAGATCTGCCCAGTTCTCTTGTCCAGACCATGCCTTATCTCGCCACACAATACAACGCTGCTCGCATTTTTTCAAGCGAACGTAGCTCCTAAAAATCATATTTCTAAGTTTCAATTTCCTTTTCTTTTTGTGCTTCTTATCTCTAGTAGCATTTGGTTACATTTTATATACATGGTTCAATCTCAGTCCTGCTTCATCTTCGCTGATCTTTGTGTGATTCCTTTAGGAGTAAGGTCTGCTCACTCTTCCCATCGCGTTGCTGCATGTTTCTAGCCATGAATAAATTGTCTTACGTGCTATCAAGGCAAATGGCAAAACTATTCTGAAAATCAACCTGGAAGCTAAATTATTCTCCATGATTATTACATTGCTTCTGTGGTTGGTGTCGCAAACTGCACGGCTTCCACAAAACGTGGGCTAGCAGCAACTGTTCACATTGCTTAAATAAGGGGGAGCGACCTCACGGTGAGCTGTCTCTGTCTTCCCCTCTCCTTGGTTCTCTCGGATGGAAAGCACCAACGGTGTTCATCGATTGCTTTGCGGGTACTTGTAATGTATACATTTCTAATCATCAAACCAAATGCTGGGATTTGTTTTCTGTCCAATAATCCTCATTTTCTCTGAAATGGGAACTATTGATCCCGTGTGTTTCATTTTAATCCAGACTCTTTATTGCTGAACAAGAATTCTGAAATGCGGCTGTCAGATCACTCTTTCTAAATTAGAGTTTCTTTGCTTGGTTTCTTTCCAGATGCAAATAACTATTCAGAACAGAAGTGTTCTTCAAATTGCAAATAAAATTCTGATTTTTCTTTTTTTCATTAATGTTCAAAAGTCTCATTCTTGAATTTAAGATGAATCCCGATAGTCTGTATACAACACATCCTTAAATGCTTAACAGGCCAAGGGAAGAGACTTTAATGAAAAATCTAAGCAGCAACCCAGGCGCCACAGAGGGCACCTCCAGCTGCCTGGGTTACCCACCAGAAAGTTTATTCCAAAGAAAGGCACTGATGTGCGGGCACAAGTGTTTAGAGTGAAACAGACAACAGCTGTCTGCGAACATGATTATGCCCCAAAATTATCTCAAATGCTTTTGAGGAATAGTTATAATATTAAATATTCCAAGTTTCCACCTATTCATCCCATATTGCTGTGTCCACTTCAGCGGAGCAGAAGCCGTTCGTGTCAGCTGTAGTTCCAAGTGCAAACTCTGGGCTCACCGCGACCAGCGTTGCACGAAGACACCGATCCAGCTCCGAGCACACCAGATCAGAGACGGGGAACAGCAGAGGCACATCGGCACAGTACTGGGCCTGAGCTTATACCCTTAGTGACGCGCAGAGCAGGATTAACCAGCAAGGCAGAACACAATTAAGTGGACGTAGTAATGCTGGTACTATTGCCTCACTCACTCAGCAAATCCTCTTTCTGTCATATTAATTATTTACTGAAGCCATTTACTACTTAAACTGTGAAAGCTGAAATATATCTGTGAATTTTCTTTTTAATCTTTGGCTAATGGTTCTGTAGTAGATAATCCAACAGAGAGTATATGGTGTGCCTGGGATTTTTGCTGCCAAATTTATCTGCGCGTGAACTTTGCAGCTCTGAAAACACAGAGCTCTTTACAACAATTTGCCAAAAAAAGCATTTCCAAGCTGTTTTGAGGCTGGTACTTGTGTGCAGTCTCCTTTTACGTTATTGTTAGCTTTAAAGGAAATTAATCATAGGGTGAACCAGAGCTCCCGCCCCAGAGACTGGCCAGAATGCTGTAACGTGTTTGTACGAGTCAGCGAAGGGATGCGTATGCTCACTTGAAATAACGCAGGTGGCCGGGCTGTGCCCCGCGTCACCTCCATCCCCAGGGCTTCCTCCAGCCCTGGGCGGCCACCTGCTCCACTGTACCGGGCTTGCGTGGCAAGGGCTTGGTGGCCGGGGGGCTACGGGGGGGCTTCTGTGAGGAGCTGCCTCTGATGTGGTTGGCAATAAATTAAATTAATTTTCCCCAAGTCGAGTCTGTTTTGCCCGTGACAGTAACGGGCGAGCAATCTCCCTGTCTTTATCTCGACCCACGAGCCTTTTGCTATATTTTCTCTCCCCTGTCCAGCTGAAGAGGGGAGTGATAGAGCGGCGTTGGTGGGCACCGGGCGTCCAGCCGGGGTCAGCCCAGCACACACTCCCACCCTGGAACAGGAATCAGCTCAGGGACTGGGGCCGAGTTACACGGTCTGTCCC
>RSEF01000756.1:0-11448 GCA_003993805.1 Himantopus leucocephalus | reverse complement strand
CCCTCGGGGGTCCCCAGTGCCTTCCCCTCTTTGCAGAAGAAACAGCTGACGTTTACCAGGCAACAGCTGATTTTTTCTTGACAGCCCTGTATAAAGGAGGCTGTAAGACAGCGTCATTGTTGACCTTCTCTTCAGTGCACATCCTTACCGACAAAGGTCGCTCTGCAGACTCTTGCGTGGGGATGCCTGGGCTGAGACACTCTCAGAAAACAGCCAATGGGTAACACCTCCCAGGGCTGTTCTGACCTTCACCCTCCCCTCTTGAAGGGCCTGGGGAAGTAACTGTGCTTTAATGTTTGGTTTCAGAGCTCCACAGATTTAAGTTCACCAGCACTGGTTCCGTCTTCACTAATTTCTTAGGTTTTTTTCTACCTACGTAATGACAGCCCTCTTGCTGAGCTGCCTTCTGCTGTGGGTTTTCCTTTCAGTTCTGTGTCCGCAACCACAAGTGGCCAACGGAAGGCTGAAAAGCCCTTTGGGTGGTAAAATGTGGTACCAAACAAATGCGACTGTTACTTTTGAATGCCTTCATGGGTACCACTTTTCAGAGGATGGAGACGTGGCTTCAGAAGATTCTCGGACAGCCACGTGCTTGCCTGATGGCAACTGGACACCACTGCCCAAGTGTGTAAGTACCATAGTCTGACTGGGTTCCTGGATAGACACTGCCTGACTTCTACTATGAAAAATAACTTTTTGAACTTCTTAAAAGCTCTTGTTTTATTCTACCAATGGGGGACGCTGGCTGCATTGGGGCAGTGCCTGGCAAACAGGACAGAAATTCAGGCTCAGAGCTGAGGAGTGGGTGGCTCTCCATCTGCTGCACTGCAAACTTACATGCTTTTTTCTGGGTTGTGTTTGGTTTGTTTTACTTTTTAACAGAAGAAGGAAGGTGATGCTGATGTATGTGAAGAGGTTCGTTACATTAGAACGGTCTTTGAATGCGGTGTGCCTATAGCAGAAGTGAAAACTCTACTGGAAATACAAAAACTGTTTCTGGAGATTAAAAAACTAAAGGTGGAACTAGACAACTTGAACAAGTGAGTCCTGTAACGCACTGTAATGATCACCTTTCCTTTGGTGAACGCAGTTTGTGTAGTCACAGTACCTATGAGAAGGCTCTCAGTGAGTTTACGGTTCATGCTTGCATGCATATAGCCAGAGAAATAATAAGCAGTGTATGGGAGACTGCTTTTGCCATGCTAGATGCCAGAGCATAGAGAGATTTTTGCTCTTTTCCTTAAATCTGACAAGCTCGATTCGATATTTAACAAATGTGTTGTTTCACATTTTATTTTAGGAAGCATAGTAAGAAACTAAATTGAGCTGCTTTGAGTCACTGAATAAACTGTGCTAAGCTGATAGAAGGGGCACTGAAGTCGAGGGGAGTAAACTCCTAGCTGAGATGAGTGTCTGGCTCTCTGAAGGTGCTTTTGCCGTGATTTTCCAGTCGGTGGTTTGCGCAATGCCGCACCCCCTGCCTGTACCAAACACAGCCTGTCACAGCGTTACCGTGCTGCTTCTGTTCAGAAATAGCAGTGAAGTGAGCGTTTAACTACGTGATCTCCTGTTAATCCGGCTCGTGATTTCTATTCATCTAGTTAAGGGCAGTTATATGCGAGAAGTGCCTTTGTAAAGGCTTCTATTTGCTGATCCCTGGATTTAAAGCAGGCAACAGGTTTCTGGCCCAGCACTGTACTCAACAGATATCTGTGGTGGTGTCATCTTCCCTGTCCTTATTTCTGGCAAGCAAATGCTAAGAATAGATGTTGTAAGTTTAAGTGCAGAGAATCAGGCAGCAAAGATTGTTTGTATTACTCAATAAATGACGATCGGTTTATGTAGCTTCGTGATGCAGCAATTACTCTCTCCCTTCAGGATCACAATAAAGACGCAGGTGTAACCATGGGTGTCTTGTAATCTCTCACGCTGGCTGTAAATTAGGCAGATTTCCAGTGTGCTCCAATGGTTGCTCCGATAGAGAGCCGAGCCCTGACAGCCCGGGGCGGTCCTCGGGGCGCTGGGGACCCGCAGCGCGCACGGCACGGCAGGCAGCCGCGGGGCTGAGGGCACCGTGCAGCACAGCGGCGTGCTGCTGCCTGGGCTCAGTGCGAGAAGGGGGAGCAGTCAGCTCCGGCACAAGCAATTTGCAGCAGTATGTCGTAGCCAGATGCGTGCTTTTATGAGTTATTAGAGTTGCTTTAAATGTTACTAGAGCCTAAAGCACAAAACCAGGGAAGAGACGGTGCCTCCCACCTTTACACAGAAAGATGCTTTGATAATGCATCCTGTGCTTCACCACGTCCCAGTGAGGAGATCTGCAATGAGAGGCACTCTCAGCCCTACTCCGGCTCTCCCTGTGCCACAAGGAGAGCAGGACTGCCTCCTCCTGGTGTGAGACCTCGCTCTCCTCCACGCTGGGCTCCCCTGGGGCTGCAAACACAAAGTGTCTTATCTCCCTGTGCAAGGCTCAAAACCCATAAGCATGAACAAGAACTGGGTGTTACGTCCCGCATGTATCTGAGTGTGTCTGAGTAGTCTTGACTGATGTCAGATGGGATATCTCAGAGCATTAGTCAGTGCACAGACATATTCACTCACACCCATTCCTAATTAGAGATGTCAGGCAATCAAGAAAAAAATTAACAAGCAAAAAGGATAATGCTTTTATTTTTTGTTTTACTAACTCTGCTTATGGCAGATCAGTGCTGCGTTACCTGCCAGCAAATGACTAAGTAGGCATTTTCCTACCCTGGATAGAGTGTGGGGCTGTGGGGGGGTCTTGTCTGTTCTGGTAGCATTTGGTTTTGGTAAAATTGTGCCAGTCAGCGCTCGCTGCCAGTCTCAGGTCAAATAAAAGGGTTGAGTTATTCCCCCATCCTTCCCGGTGGGGCAGGAGGACCAGGAGGCTTTACCCGGGGCTGTGGATGACAGTTGTCCCCACCACTGGCTGCTCTCCATGTCCCTGATGGAGGGTTTAGCTCCGTGGGTGTTCTGGAAAGGTTTCCACTGCTCCAGAGGCTTGGCCGAGTCTGCTGTGCTGTGCTGCACTGCATCTCCTCCCAGCTTCAGAAACAGCCCCTTGGAGCGGACGGTGCTCAACAGAGGAGCACAGAAATTGCTGCAATGAAGTCTGGAGAACCAGGACGGGGGAAGCACCCCGGCACCCTGGGCTGCAGGGCACCCGCTGTGGCACAGGGGTCTGGCCACCCCCTGCTGCTCCTGGCCTTGCTGGGGCTCCTCGGCATGCCTGTGGCTCGCAGTGAGTATGGGGATGTGTGGGGAGGACCAGCGAGACCTGCCCAGGTCCCACCTTGCTGTTCAGGGGCTGGGGAGGGTGATGCCACCACCGCCAAGCCTCGGGACCCATTGCTTGATGCTCTCAGGGATGCTCTCAGGGATGCAGCCCTGCCTGGTGCCTTTGCCCGGAGGGGGAGCCTGGGCAAGCCCAGCCACGCTCCTGGGATGCTCGTTGGGGCTGGGGAAGGGGCCAGGGAACGGGGTCCTCACCCGAGGAGGTCTCCCCCTGCTGCAGGTGACTGTGGGCCCCCACCTCGCATGACCCACTCCAGACCGTCCAGCGATGAGCACGCCAGCAGCTTCCCCGTTGGATCCAGGGTGACGTACATGTGCATCGAAGGCGCTATCAAAATCCCGGGGAGGTCGGACACGGTGGAGTGCCTGCCCGGCGCACGCTGGTCACAGCTGCCCGAGCCCTGCGGCCGTAAATACCTCCTTTCTCTGAAACACCGCTCCCTCCTCTGCCCCTCGCTTGGCTTAAAATTTCTGCCCCTTACGGCGGCTGCTCTGCAGTGGCACCACCTCTCCCGGCCGGGTTCAAACCCGCTTCCCTGAGCTGCTGATGGGTGCGGGATCCCCGCCTGTCGCCGCGGGGGTCAGTGGGAGGGTGGCTGGAGCCCAGGATGCTCGCGGATCTCCCGAGCGCCGGCTGCACACGCATGAGACTTCTTCTTTCCCACTAACAGCTTTGCCTGTGCAGTTAACGCATCTGCATCTGCGTTTTGCAAAAGATGCATTCAGCAGAGTAGCAGCCCGCTATGAAAACAGAAGTCGCCTGCGATGAACGCGAGGAGCTTTCCAAAAGCGCCTTAGTGAGAGCGTTTCTGTAACTCCAAGGATTATTTCGCATGCCTCCCGGCGGGCGGCTCTTTCAGGCCCACTTTCCTTGACTGCCAGGGAGCTGTGCTGTCCCGACAAGGCTGCGGTTTGCTGCCCTGTCCAAGGAGGATGAGAGGATTAATTTCTTTCCTGTTGGGACCAACGTGAGCTACGTCTGCCGTCCCGGCTACGAGAACACCTCCGAAAGTTCTCCCACCAGCACTTGCCTTGAAAACCTGGCGTGGTCGGAACCTGCTGAGCTGTGCAGGAGTGAGTATCTCGGCTCCGCTCCGCTCCGCTTGCCGAAAAGCAGCTGCGGAAAAGCAGGTCAGGTACCTGCTCCCAACCCACCTGCTGAAACGCAGCCGGGTCGTTATCATCCCAACAGCTACATGCTTAATTCAAAATTAGGTGGGTATTCCTTGACATTAATATTTAGGACTGAACAGCAGGAGCATCAATACTGTTCTTTTTTTTGTTGTTGTTTTGTGCTGGCATGAACAGATCTGTTTTGATTTTCACATTAGTATGTCCACATCGGGACACAGCATACGCACAGGACAAATGCCAAGTTGCAGTTCTAGTGTTGAACTTCAAAATGAAGACAAAGCACATTTCTTGGTGAAATCCATGTAATATTAAGACTGGTGATGTGGCAGCAACACATTTGTCACAGTCGAGTAACTCACTGCCAATCTATTGAGATGGAAATGTATCTGCCAATATTCCCCCCTGCCCTCCCGCGAGATGCTCACCGCTGCGAGCGCGGAGCCCTCGCGGGGATCCGCACCTTCACCTACAGCTGATTCTGGCTCCTGCCAGCCCGGCTGTGACACGTAGGAAGTAAAACACTTCGGTACCTTTGGGTATAACCCTCTAAGCCTGTCCCTTATTTAGGCTTTTTTTATTTCTCCATCACTGTCCGTGACCGCTAACGCTGGCTTTTTCTCCGGCAGGGAGATCCTGCGGGGAGCCGGGAGCGCTGCCCGGGGGCAGGATGGTCGCTCTCACCGACCTGCAGTTCGGTGCAAGAATGAACGTGTTCTGCGAAGACGGGTGAGTGGCGGGGCTATGCCCCGAGCTCCGGCACACCGGTGCTGATGCCGGAATACAAACTCCGGTCCAGTGCAATGAACGTGTGGACACGCGCTGGGCTGCTGTTCCACTCCTATGGTGCGGCTCCGAGGGCAGAGCGCGTGGCTGCTTTTCCCACTTGAATTACAGCTGTGGGCTGGGAAGGAATAACACAGCTGGAGGGAAGGGCCTGGGGCCTGAATTTATGGCTGTCTTTTCCTTCAAGTGTCATCCAGAGGAAATTTAACTGCCCCAGGGCATCTATCCCAACAGGGCTGGCTGTGCCACCCGACTGTAACTACAGACTTCAAAACAGGTTACTTAAAATACTTCAATTTAAAGTATTGGAGATATATTGAATAAAAAGGGGTTCTGCTTGAATTTTAAAAATCTATGATGTTCAGCCGGAAAACTGCAGTGAAGCACTCTTTCCGTCGGTCGGCGAGCTGACTCACGCTTTCTGCCTGCTTTCAATCAGGGCACACACGCAGCAGACTGACTTGCAGAATTAAGCTCTTAAGGCTCCAGCGAGGATCCCTGCCCTCCCCTCCCCGGCAGGAGCTGGCGGGCATCATCTGGCTTGTTCTGCCAGTCGTTGCAGCTGCTTCAAATATAACAGAGGGGGGGTTTCTCCAGATATTCCCTTAGGATGGGCTTTGGGGAAATGACAGCACGTCCCACCCTGCCGGGGTTCAGCTAATCTTTGGAAATACACATCAGGGCGGAGGGATAATGTTATCCATCTAATCAAGATCAGATACTATCAGTTGTGTCCAAATGATGAATTTTTTCGAACAGGAGGATTTAATTTAGAGGTTGGGGAAGGTGTCGGTGCTGTCAGAAGCAGGCCAACCCAAACGGCACTTTAATGACATGTAGGTCCCTGTTGCTCCTCGTTGTCCCTGCTGTACGTACTGGATGCATTTGAATATTTGCAGAGACCAGCTGAGCAGGTACACCAGCAGTCTGCTGTCATTTGCTTTGTCATTGCAAAACTTCAGCAAAACGGCTGCAGCCGTACAAGCCAAAAGCAGCGTGCTGGGGAGGAGGTGGCACCGACGGAGGCTGGGCGCCCTGCCCTCTGCCACCAGCGCTGCGCCTTTCACCAGATCCAGCTAACTGGCAGCAGCCGAGGGCTGAGCCGCAGCCTTTAGAGGTGTTGTGTGTGGTCAGAGGGAGCTCCTCACCTCCTCACCGCGTCCCGGTGGGTGACAGCAGCGTGGGAAAGGTGCAGGATCCCAGCAGCCCGAACCCCAGCACTGCTCTCTGCCAGAAAGCAGGCAGGGACAAAAATCCGAGCCCGATGCCTCTGTGTGGGAACCCACGTCTAAGCTCAGCGCTGTCTGGCATTCCCTGCGCACTCTGCTAGCCGCCAGCTACGACTTCTCCTATCCTTGCAATGAGTCAAAGGAGAGAATTGCCTAAAAATAGATTAACAAGGGTCCAGGCAGAGAGCAAGGGGAAGGAGCTCTCCTGTTAACCAGTGCGTATCTGCACGTCTGCCTGCTTTAAAACTGCCGTTTCTACATTCCTGATCATACTGATACTGCAGAAAATAATTGTTCTCAGTTTCTGGATAGTTACACAATTTTTTCTTTTCTTGTGTATTTTCACTTAGGTACAAGTTAAATGGGAGTCATTTCATCCAGTGTCAGCTTAAAGGAAACGATGTTGGATGGAGTAAACTTCCAACTTGTGAACGTAAGATTAATCCAACCTTACTTTTGACTTCACTCCCGTAGATCCTGCATCCTAATGTCTGGTCTAAACCTGTCATCATACATTGTTTTTGTTGATGTTATGTGGCAGATCTGTCACCAGCACCGCAGCTGAGAAATACCCATTTTGCTGCTGACACTGTATTTCAGCAGTTTTGTTCCCACAAGACCAACACGTTTTCTCATGACCTAAGGTAGCAGCAAAGGTGATGGGAGGAGATTTCCAGGAATCACAAGCCAGGACGTGGCAAGTTGCCTGTTTATTTCTGTGACCCTTGGAGTGAGAGGGAGAAAGACAGGACAACAGAACCACTTCAGAAACAAAAGGGAGGTGACCGAGACAGAAGGCAGTGCTAGTTGCCCATCTCCAGTTGTCCAAAAAGTCTGTTCTCTTCAAGAATCTTAGGTGGACTCAAGAAACATTTTGCATTTTCATTATTACCGAAGCTTTTAGCAATGCCCGTGTTGACCTTCTTTCCTGCAGTAATTACCTGCTCCTCACCTCCTCAAATTACCCATGGAAAGCACGATGGCGAAGGTGTAGAAAAATTCACATATAATTCAACAGTGACTTACAGCTGCGACTCTGGCTTCCAGCTCATTGGAAACGCGAGCATCCGTTGTACGAGTACGGACAAAACAAACGGAGCCTGGAGCGGAGCTGCGCCTGAATGCAAAGGTGCTTTCATTGGAGTTTAGTATTTATGACGAGTTCAGTATTTAGTACGCACCAGCTTAACATATTGCGATTGCTTAGTACGGGACATGTCAGGTGTGTGTCATAGTGCAATTTTAAAGAGAAAAAATGCAGTGCTGCTAAAGTGAGTAAGGAGTGAACGGTCTGTGCAGGAAAGGCGGAGTGCTCCTAGCAATACGTACTCTTTGTACCCTAGAGAAAAGCACATCTGTCAAACTTGGAGCAAAAGAAATGGAAAGGAGTCCTCCTCCCCGAAGTGAGTTGAAATGATTCCACATTAAGTCCCACGTTTCCCAACTTAATTTGTTCCTTTATCACATTTCTATGAAAAAGCCATTCAATGAATTTTGCACTGTGATTATCTCTCTTTTCAGATTCCCATGGAAATGCCATCCAACCATCCAAGAAGGCTTTCACGTGGGAAATGAAGCTCAACCTTTATAAAAAGTCACTCCAAAATACCATCTCCTCCTCCCATTCTTCTTCTTTCTTCAGGACATCAGGTCAGTCCTGGAGGCTCATTTGGAGTTCAGGGGAACTCGTCGATGGGACTCCCTGGTGACCCCCAGCCCTGTACCTGGAGCTTTCACTTTTTCACATGTTTCTCTTCAGCATCACGGAGCTGTGCTACCTCAGCGTTCAGATTTGTTGTACCTTTGTATAAAACCCAAAACTACTATTCTCCTGGGACCAGCCAAGGATCCATGTGTCCTCCAAAGTACATGGGGATCTCTGGCATCCTCCCCCAAGCCAGCTGCTTTGAAAACTTAAAACGGTCTAAAGTTGCAACATTTTGTGGAAGTGAGCGCTTTATTTTTGTCATGTTCTTTTCTTCTATAAGTTTTCTCTGTATAATTTATTTTTTTCACTGGTTGGGCATCTGGTTCAAAGCTCAAGTTTGACTGAACTCACTTCCTCCTCTTAAAAACCTTTGCTTCGTATGATACATATCTTCATTTATCATTTCCTTGCTCTTGCATTATTACAGATTTTGTTTAACTTATTTTTTGCCATGTTGAAAAGCAAGTGATAGCTTTATACTGCGTAGCCTTTAGAGGGCTTCTGTCCTTGTTCCGGCAGCGAGAGGCAATGCACTAACGCTAACCTTGTTCCACACCAGCGAGGTCGTGGGCAGCCAGGAGAAGTCGGACATGGCAGAAGTGCTGCTACAACAGATTCCCCATCCGTTGCAAAGGATTATTTTACCACTAAGACAGGTGAGTGTCAGTTGTGTTGGAAACGGTGTCTGGGTGGGAACCATATGCGTGTAATTGTAATTAATAAAGACAAAACACCCACTGGAGGGTCTCGCTACCCAACTGGAGACTGGATGAAAAGCGTTCCTCTGGTGTCAGGGTCAAGCTGCGCTTGCCCATCCCTGAGCCATCTCTCCTGGGTCAAAACCATGAAATCTGTCACCTCTCTCACAGTGGATTTTGTGTGTGACCCCACACAGCCCGGGGCTGTTACACAAATGTGACGGGGCTGGTGCTCAAGCCCAGGTCCAGAAATGCCCCCGTGCAGGTGCAGCGTGGCCAGGAGGGGTTGTCCCCATTGCTGCGTCACTTCTCACAGGGGGGTTTGTTCCGACCTGCTGGCATCGCCCGGCCGGCGGCTGGGACCGCAACCCCAAGGGGTTTGTCTGGTCTGTTAAACAAGGGATGGAAGGACCCCACCCGCGGGGTTAAGGCAGGGTAACGGGGCTGCGTGGTTGGGCACTTGTAGAAGTGTGTGTAGGGAAGACATCGCAGTGGTATCAGTGTAGGAAAAGGGCTCCCAGCGGGGCTTTGCAGGCCTTAAAGGAGATGAAGTTGGGTGATGTTGGGGCCTTGGTAGGAGCAAATGAAGGCTGGAAGCATCCTAGATCACACAACATAGNTTTTTTTTTTTTTTTTGCCTAAAAGTTTCTGCTTTGCTCTATTACATAACTTAAGAATGCCGATTAATTTAAAAATCCCTTCCTGTTGGTATTTCTTTCTTTATTATTTTGTCTTTTTTGGCACTTCTTCAGGAGATCATGTCAAAGCAGCAGCTTAACACATGATCTAACGTGTGAGCAATGTCGCTGTGCATTGTACTTCAGGAACTTGGCTCCACTGCCCCAAAACCACGGGCTCTGGTAAAATCAGCCCCGGGGCGCCAGAAAGCTGGAGCAAGGGATGAGCTGGGGGAAAGTGGAAAGATGCCTGAAAACAGCCTCTTGTGTTTGAAGGAGGAATTGGTTTGGGCTTTTCTAAAGTGAAGTGCTAAAGTTCACCCCCAAACTGGGTGGGTTTTTAAAAGTCTGGGCAGAAAGCTGAACTCTCCTTGAAACTACAGTCGGGCTAATCTCCGTGTGAATGTGTCCTTCCCCCAGGCTGTATATATGGCCCATGGAAAGTGCCTGGAAAGATTTATCTGCAGCTTTGAAGCAGTTTATTTGTGATGGGTCCACTCCCCTCCAGTGACAAAGGGACCCCCGTGGAAGAAACCCCGGGAGGAGGCGTTTGCACTTGTGTGATTCAAAGAGAACTGAGACGTGCTGCTCTTCCCACCATCTCACTGCGGGTGTAGATGAGGCGCACAGTCGAACGGGATTCCATCTATCTAAATATATTGTTATGTTTTCAAACAAAAATAGCACTGTAAGCATAACGCGTGCAAACCTGCGCCGTGCCCCACGCAATGGCCGTGCTTCTGAGGACTCTTACACTTTGCTTTAAAACAAAGAATAAGGTAGATCAGGTGTGTCGCACGTGCACATATAAAGCGCATTTTTTTTTCATTGTGATACGTTTTAAAGTTCCAAGAAATTGATTGAAAATGCAAGAGCTGGCTAATTCTCATAGTTGCTTCTCCCATCTGAGTTTTTCTCTCTTTCAGTAATTTCCTCCTAACATGCCGAATCCAGCCACGATCTGACCGGCCTTTTTCAGGCTGGGCGTGGGGAGCTGCAGTTCCTCGGAAACCCCTCAGGCCGCCTGCAGAATTTCTGACGGAGCTCGGTTATGTCACACCCGTTTGACTCGGTGTTTCCACAGCTGTGTGTCTCTGTGCTCCCCTGGCAATGCCGACCCGCTGCCATAACAACCCCCGCACACACAGACGCAGCGCACAGGCTGTAAGAGACCCAAATCTCTGCTGGGCTGAGCTCTTCCCTTAACGTACCGTGCACTTCTGGCTGTGGCAGGGTGCGGGTGCAGACGCACCCATGCGAGCCGCCAGCAGGGTTGTGCTGAAAGCAAAATACTGACTTCCCTCTCTTGCGAAGTTATAAGCTCATTTCCTATCAGGAAACCATAGTACTTTACACGCTAAATTGAATGTTGATCTTTGTATCTCCAGTACTTCAAGCACTTTCTTTAGCAAAAACTTTTTTTTGTATCAGACATAAGTTCTTTGCAGTTTATATTTCTATTCAGACTACATGAAAGACAACAGCCACGAGCGGTTTGGGTATCTCCTGATCTCGAACTGTAAAAGAGCTACTTCTGCTTTCCAAAGGGAGGAGGCAGCTCTGCAACGCTGCAGGCTGTGAGCGCGTCGACCGCACGCAGGCACAGAGACGTGACTGCTAAATAGACTCTGCAGTGCTGTCACACTGCAACGGAGAAACTGGGAATGTCGGGCTTATGTTGCTGGTTGCTTACCAGCCTTGTCCTATACAGAACACTAACGCTTCCAAAGCCTTTCTGGGATATTATTTACATTTAGTAATAAATGGTAATTGTTTATAAAGGATAGTCTGTGAATTCAGCTGCCTGCTGTTCCCTTTTCATATTTTATTCTCTTTTCAGGAAGGTATCAGCTTTTAGATATCCTAGAATCACAGAATGATTTGGGTTGGAAGGGACCTTAAAG
>RSEF01000748.1:0-11337 GCA_003993805.1 Himantopus leucocephalus | reverse complement strand
GCCATGGGGGTTGAGCGAGCGGCCGCATGGTTCTTTGGTGCCAGCTGAGGCCAAACCACAACACTCGTCTGTTTTCTTCAGTTGAAAGGACAGAAAGGAAACATTTGCTCCCAAGATAGCAAAGACCACCTCAAAATCTCTCCAGTAATTCAATCCGTGCCAGGTTCACCCATTCTTGTACCATATAACCACCAAAACCAGTAAGCCCACCTGCCCATCAAAGCAGTCTTTTACACTGATGTATATTATACTGAGATCCGCTGGGAA
This sequence comes from Himantopus leucocephalus, assembly GCA_003993805.1. Classification (NCBI taxonomy): domain Eukaryota; kingdom Metazoa; phylum Chordata; class Aves; order Charadriiformes; family Recurvirostridae; genus Himantopus; species Himantopus leucocephalus. The sequence continues at coordinate 11,070 of RSEF01000748.1, read as the reverse complement.
GCAGAAAATGGCCACATTCAAAAAAGCTAAAAAAAAAAGAGAGGCAGACTTGCAGAGTCTGCCAGACTACGGCAAAGTAGGTGTGTCCACACGAATCCTGGAATACTTTAACATATAACAAATGCGATACCCTCTTTCAAAAATCCAAATTGATTGCCAAGACAATTCATAGGGGTTATGCTTTGTACAATCACATTACCAAAAAGTTAATGTACACAAGAAGACTTGTAGACTCACAGTAGAGGCTCAAAAAAAAATACACTGGTCTTTCACTTTTCCCACCCTCCTTTTCTGTAATTGGACAGGAAAATATCATTTTTCTGTGCAAATCCCTTGGCACGGGTTTAGCTCTAGCCATGCCTACAACAGGCAGAGGAGGAAATAAAAAAAATTTTAAAAAAGAAAAACAAAACCAAAACATAACCATTTGCATGAAGGCAGAAATGCAGAGAAGTACATTAAACCCCAGCCATAATCATAAGCAGCAAGCTTTCAACACTAGATGGGTTCCATTTGCAACAGAAAAACAAGCAATAAATGTCACAGAACTGCATCAGTTTAGATATTCTTTTTGGTCTTCTAGTTCGGAGATCAGCTCTGCCACTATGACACGAAGACAGCAAAAAAAAAAAGTATTCCACACAAGAAAGATATCTTCAAGTCTGTTAAACCCAGGAACACAAAACTGAGATGCATTTAAATCATCACTGACTAACCAAAGAGATTATTAATACAGTGAAATAAGCTTATTTTTAGTCCAGAGTTTGTTAGAGGTATTATTAGAAGCATTTTTTTTTCTTTCAAGAAAAAGGGATGGGAAGGGAAAACTGTTAAAAATCAGATGTTGAAAACAGTCAGTGACTTTCTAGTTATCTCTCACAAGCACAAACACAAAGGATTAACCTGACTGTTGAGGGCTTTAGGCACACGCTACCGTAGCGCCTGCTTCATCGGTTTTCTAGTTAAAAAGGGCTGGGAACAGCATGGAAGCAGTCAGCCTGTCTGTGCAAGGGAAATGAGTGTAATAGGAATATTTGGAAAAGTAACTCAAACAGAAAGAAAAGGTTACGTTCATGAGAGAAAAGCACTGGCCTTAATCTACAAAGTAGACCACCCGCTTTCTGATTTTATTCTTAGAATTTCTGGCAAAGAACTACTGTAATAAAACATCAATATATGGCAAACTCTATAAAGAAAACTGAAGTGGAAAATATGCCCTCACCTTAAAGACAAGAAATGAGGCAGGAAGTCAAATCAATGGTCTGTTCAACCCGACAGCTCTAGTTTTTATGAATTAAGGTTACTGAAGTACTTTTTCCTGAGAAACAGTTGAAAAAGATTACTGTCCATGTTGTCTAATTTTAGTGCGTAATTGATGGGGTGTACAGACAACAAATGCACACTACCTTAGAGTCCTACAGCGTGAGGAAAACACCAACAAGTATGTGTTTAACTGTCAGAACCTAAAAGAATACACTGGAGCGTTTCCACTGATACATTAACGAAGGTCACTTGACACCTCTGAACACAGAATCATAAGGTTTTCAAGATGAGCACTCAAAGATGTCTTTAAACATTTGAGGTTATAAACACAACGAATTTCTTAAAACTATCTACATTGCCTAATGAATCAATTTAGTGATGGAAATCACGACCTTTAAGAAAAGGCATCTGACATGAAGTTTTCATCACTGTTGCTGTGGTGAAAAACAACCAAAGTAAACACATAATCCTTTCATTAAATACAAAATGCATAACAACATGGTCAAAAGTACATACAGTGTTGCTCTCTGAATTTCATCTTCTATAAACTCCTCATTTAAAGCAGTTATGAGAGAATTGTGGAACACAGATAGAAGATGTAAAGCAGGATATAAAGCTTCTCTTTCTATATGAAAGTTTCTGTGAACAACAATTACCATTAATTTTAGAGTCCTGACTGGTGATTTACCCGTAAATGGGTAAGAACAATTGTCAGACAAAAGCTTTCAATTAATCCCAAAATTTCCCAACAGAATGAGTCAGAAATCTTTCTGACTGTAATTTGATAAACTTTTTTTTTTTTTTTGATCAAAATGGGGCAGGGGAGGGGCACAGCTTTTAAGGTGCTTTGAAAAGTATCTTAAAAACCACAGTGGAGGAAACTAATAAAAGGAAGAAAGCGGCCACCACGTTCAAATAGAATACGATGAAGGAAACAAAAAACAAAAACCAAAACTTTAAAGACAGCTGAAGCCTGCTGCTGTGTCTGAGAATCCTAAAGCCAAAGCAAAGACACACTACTCGGATCATTTCAAAACTATAATTTCCTGCCACCTCCACAGAAAACTACTCAACCACGGGGTACGATTAAGCATCTCCTTAGAGCAAGCAGAAAGCCAAACTCTCTTTACATTAAAGTACCATGTCAGCACGTAACAGCCAAGTGACCTTTTACTGCACTTACATTAATTACATTTAACCTTACATTAACTGGGAAGGGAAGAAGAGGAGGAAGAAGAAACCTTTTCATGCAACACAGATGCAGCAAGTTCAAAAGTACAGTTGAGGCCTCGTCACAATCACATAGAGAAATTAAAATGGTTTGGTGAAATCAAAACCACCCAAGATCATCTTTTAACTGTATTTCCTCTTTGTTCTCTTAATCTTAACAGGCCTGTAAGATAGCAACCTTCAGTACAGCTGAATTTGTTATGCTGAACACAGATCACTCCGAACTGGCATATCAGAGCAGTGAAAGTAGCACAGTACAGAAAAAGAACGGACTTGCCATCGATATAGATGTGTAGATGTACATGTAGATGTGCAGATCACATCATGTAGACATGGTGCTGAGGGACACGGTTTAGTGGTGGACTTGGCAGTGCTAGGTTAACAGTTGGACTCAATGATCTTAAAGGTCTTTTCCAACTTAAACGATTTTATGATTCTATGATGCTGAGCAGAAGGAGCCAAGTTTACTGCTAGTATATGCTACCTGCTGAAATTAAGAAGAAAGGAATGCAATAGGAGAAGTAAAATACACTGTGTAAAACTTATTTTCTATTCTGCAAGGCAAAACTCCCTTAGTGGTAAAATATATGATAGGGAGTAAAGTACGCTAGACTTTCTACTATGCATTTCACCATAGAAACTTGGCCAAATTGAGACACACACCCCATTTAGGAACACTCCATTAATACCTCTTGCACATTACGTCTCAGGTTGGCAATGTGAAACTGCATTTGGAGACATAAAAGTCAATCTGTGGGCAAGGAACCTTATATGGAATAAGAATTAAAGAATAAAAAATCCTAAAAAATAATAGCAGAAGACCAGTTTTCTTTTATTCCATTACTTCTTCACATGTATAAAAAAAGCAAAGATCAAGGGATTTTTAAGAATTTTTATTGACAGTTTTACAAAATAATCCTTAATAAATAATATCTTGAGCAGTGCTCAAGACACCTCTTCGTCTGCTTCTTGGTTTTGTGTGATGCGCAGAGATAGAAATTGCATTAAGTTCTCCGCATGTTCACTGTAATGCAAGAACTTGTTGTTTATCCTCCAGAATTTTCTCATCATCATCCAGTTGGCTTTCATCCCAGCCCCTTAAAAGAAACATACCACAGTGATTTTCAGCAGCTCAAATTCCTCAAGCTACTCTGCTTTAAGCCTTAGTGACATATGTTCACATATGTGGAACTAAAAGGCATGAAAATAGCTTTTGCTGTACATTTTGCAAGTATACATACATTACAAGCTACTATATTCATTTTTTTCCACCCTCGGTTCTTATCACATACATTTTCACCTCTTAAACAAGTAGGAAGTAAGTAACTGTCACTATTGTGCTTTAATAGAGAAATCCCACATCCTAGAACAGCTAAGCTAGGAAAGTGGGTCTCATTTATACTATCTGCGCTATATGCAAATATTGTTTAGTTTTCTACTGACCTGTAATTTCAATATTATGAACATTAAAAAAAAAAACCCAAAACACGAAAAAACAACCAACCACAAATCTCTAAATGAGCTATATTCACACAGCATGTAATTAACCTCACTGTGTCCCACTGACCCTTACTACTTATGAGTTCATCGTAGGAAATCAATGACAGACAGAAATTTGGGGAACTTCCTTGTTTCCAGTCATCTCCTTAGTCTCCAAGGCAATATAACAAATATATCATAGATTAAATAAATGTTATTAGCTCACCTGTTCACAACTGCTCTTTTTAAAGGTACCTTACAAGCAAAAAACTTAATTTGTAATAGACGTACTTTTTACATCTCAGTGCTGTACATTAACAAAAGCTAATTCATTTAGAAAAACGTAATCCCAAAATTTGGAGTCTCAACAACAAAATATATCACTTAATCTAAGCTGCCTGAGAGTACTGGTTCAGAACACCAAGATACAAAATAGGTCATGCTGACATTTGTAATCAGCATGTAAAGTACGATCAGAAAGTCAAGACTGCTTTTATTTCAGTCCTGGCAAGATGTTTGGCATATCGAGCATTTTACATCATCATAAAAACATACTCAGCAAGTTTAACTTACCTGAGAGTACCAACTCTGCTTTGGTCTTTTAGCTCCAGGTGTTTATGGAAATCTGGAGCATTTCTACATATCTTCTCTGACTGTCTGCTGGAGGAGGTTACACCTCCAGAAGTTAAGCTGTAAGGCTTTTCAGGACCTGAAATATTTTAGGACGTTTCAGGAATAAATATAAACAAAAAAAATGCAGTATCTACACTATCATTTTTAAAGAATTTAACATTATCAACAAAATGTGCCATTAAAAGTCTCAAAACTCCCCTAGATGATGAAGGATGTCACTACAAGCCCTCAAATAAATCAGGACTTTGTATTATATGGTTCCTCTATCATTAGAAGTAATGGAGAGGATTTGCTTCTAAGATGTTTATGCCGGTAGAGTACGAAACCTTATATAATAGGGCCCACTAACACCTACGCAACCTCAAAATACAGCAGCAAATGTAGAACTTGGGTAGCTGACTAATGGTAGTACATATGTAAAAAGAGAGTAACAGGATATATCCCACTTCCACCAATATAAAAAGATGATTAACTGCGGTCGCAGTCTATCCTTCTTAGACAACACACATGCAAGTGTGTCACTATTTTCCCAGCTAGCCATAAGTCTCTGCTACAAACTTATAAGTGAAAAGTATTCCAAGAAAGTGGAATGAAAAGGGAAAGAAATAATGGGGCAGGTCAACAACAACTTCCCTCCCTGTTCTTCTCTGAGCATATTCAGCATGGATGCTCTTGTTAATGCTTGAAGAACAAACAACTCTTCTGAACACTAGGGTTCTGATGAGTATGTATCAAAAAAGAAAGGACAGCTGTCCTGAAATGTAGTATTTGGAAGTCTCAGAGAAGAGCTGTGTGAAAAAATACAGCATAACGTAAGGCAAAAACATTTTAAAAGACGGAACGCTCTGGACTCCAGACTACTTTTGTTTACTGAAGGTGCATCACAGCCAGGACCTGCCAGTATAAAAGCACCGTAGCAACTCAGAAGGGAGGGACCGCGTTACAGCGTAACAGATGCAGTCTATCAAGGTGGCTTATGGCACAAAGTGTCTTAGACACTTGACCTATCTGCTCACTGAGATGGAACAGGAGCATCCCAATCATTTTTCTTCCAGTATTTAAAGAACAAAACCAGAAATCACTCATTCTGTTCAACTGTAATGAACTGACCTTGACTTTCTGCCACTGTTCCCACCCCAACCTTCCCAAAAAACAAGGAGATGGTCTTAAAAACACAGAGGAAAGGGAGTTGATTCAAACCCAAAATGAGGGGTAATACCATGTCTATTGTGCAGTTCTCATCAGGAGAGATTTATAACATTTCCTCTCCATCTTTTCCTCTTTTTGCTACCCTTGCATCTAATCACATCTCACTTCTAAGAACAGCTGTGGTGTTCATTATTAAACATCCAAGGACAGGATACTTTTTTTAAAAGAAATTCATGATCTGAAATCGTACCTACCACATCTTGCTGATTTTTACAACAAAAATGCAAGGGGTAAAATCTTAAGAAAGTTGCATGGGGGTAAAAAAAAACAAACTTAAGAAAGTTGCATGAAACAGTTTTCTTCTACTAAATTAAGGGTAAGTTAAAGTACAATCGATAGAAAATAAATCACTGTTCAACCACAAAGAAGTCTTCCGTCATCAAATGGTTTAGGGCATTTTTGCAGCAAAATCAGTTAGATCTGAGAAGGCAAGTGAAATAGCTACTGTTTTCATTATGTTACTTCTAAACACAAGGATAAAACACAGTATCGTCACTCACCTGCATAACTTAGTAATTCTTTTTCCAGAATAAGTAGGGCTTCTTGGTCTGCAATATATTCCCAAAGATACTCATCTTGTTTAGTTATATCAGTGTGTTTCTGGTTTGATATCTCAGTATTAACTCTCAACGTATGCACAGGCGAACTCTTTGGTCTTGCCTGAGTGTCTGCTGGACAATTTCCAGTCAGTTTGCAGTGCAGCATATTTGTTGACCAAGGTCTTCTAGAATCATGCCCTGAAATAACAGAAAAGGTCACAACTTCTGATAATTCAAGATTTCACACATAAAGAGAATTTGATCTCAGATCATTAATGACATTAATTGTAATTAAAATTATGAACTGATCTGAAGAGATTACTCATTTCACTTAAGATTGTGAATTAATAGATGTTAATAAAGAGGTTATAATTATATTAGCATCTCATACTTCAGGGGTGTCTTTCAGAAAAAAAATACCTGATTTAAATAATTTGTGCAATGGCACAAATTTTGGGGGAGGGGAGACACTGACAATGTGCGTAGAAAGCTTAAAACTTTGGTTCTGTCTTTTTTTTTTTTTAATTTAAGGCAACATGAATAAAATATAGACACTTTTGAATATTTTTCTGGGATTCAGAATTGACAGTTTCAATTTCCGCACATAGCGTTTTTAAAATTTAAATGCCAAACTGGTTGCTTAAGATGAGAGAAATAATGTAAGCTACATTCCTTCAGATGTAGACAGTTGAAACTGAGAAAAGTAAGAAGTGCATATGCAGTTATGCATCACTTGTTTCCTTGCTTCTTACAGTTCATGTAATAAGACTTATTTCAGTAGCATGAAGAAATCTTTTATTAGATCAAAAACATATCGTACCAGATGCTGCAAAACACACGACAAACTGTCTAGAACAAGATTATCTAAATATTCAAGCTAAGAGGGGAGTAATGGGGTAGAAGCAGGAGCAGAATCTTAGCACAATAAAAGGAATTATTAGTGACAGCTGGAAAGAGATAATTTTTAACTCAAAACCCCATTCTTATGGAAACAACACCATGTATATAAGCAACTACACCCAAAATACAAATACACAGATGAAGATATAAAAATGTCCCAAATTCAACAGAATCATCACAAGCACTTCTACTTTTTACATACGAAAAATTAACCTGTTAAAGGAGGGCCTCAGAGCCGTTCTTTCCTTACCTGCGTATGACCTCCACGTCACTATCAGAGGAGAAATTCTATTTGGAGTCTCCAAACCACTTGAAAGTCTATTCAACTGACTTTCTAAGACACCTTGAACTACAGAGTCATCGGCATATTCACTTAAGCTCCTTTCAGTAACCCACTTTCCATCTCCTGAAATTAAAAAGCATCAGAGGACATAATTTGCAGGTTGTGTGTTAATATGCATTTACTGTTACTATATTTGCTGCATTTAATGTGTGACTTGAAGTCATGCAACAAATTTTCTACACATAATGTAAAAAAAAGTAATCATACATAACACACTAACAAGCTTAAATTCAAGTGATATACTTGACCAAATTAATATTCATGTTCACCAAGCATTTCACATGTTGTTTCATATACACCATTAAAAGCAATAGGATAAAGATACTTTTTTTTTTTTTTTGGAGATGTATATTATGCACAAAAAAAGCAGAAATTCGTACTAGAACCAAATTCTATGAGGATATAAAGAAGCATATAAATCTATGGCACTATATTGATGTAATTTACCCCAAGGTAGTAAGTTTATTTTGTCCTTCCACAGCACCACTTGTGCATGGTGGCTTGACTGTTATCCTGAAGTGACTTCTAAAAGTAAGCTAGAACCAAGTTACACAAAGATAAGGACAGCTTACAGCAACAGCGATAAATATGTATATTGTTTGGGGACTTCATTCATACACCATTACCTGGAAACAGGATGCTACTGTCCATAGGGCTAGAGTCAGCACACAGTGGAGAACATGCTTCACGCGTTACTTGTTTACAGTTTGCACCTACAACAAAGAAACCTTCAAGTCCCCAATACTGTGTAGAAACACATTTCTGTCTTTTGGCTACATCCTGTAACTTGAATAAAACACAAATATTTTAGAAACAGGAAACTTCATAAATTGCCCTTGCAACTTTGTATTAGTAAAGTGTTCATTTCCTAAAACTTTGAATTATTCTGATAGCCTGGTGTAATAGATATTCAGAAGGATGATGGTTTTGCATGATATATGCTTTAAAATCCTATAAACTTCAACTGCTAGTGTTGTGAGAGTTTTAGTCTATTCTTCCACTGTGGGCATGAAAAGCAGTTTTTCTTTGTTTGTTTTCGTTTACCTTTGTGTACATCAGCTAAATTAATACTGTTTAACAATGACTCCAAATCTAATGTCCCAACCTCCTCCATTATTTTTTGCTTTCAATTTTATTTTCAGCAAAAGAACATTTGAATAATTTAGGTTAGAAAAGACTATCTACGATTTTTGGCATTCAGTTGAGAGGTGAAGTGACCTAGATACACATGGGAAAAGCTGACTTCTCCCCCAACACACCTTTTTTGTTTNGTGGGTTGGTTTTTTTTTTTTTTGCACATCAACAGTCTTGACAATACAAAGTGGAAAGCACAGAGGCCTTCATCCCCTACATATGAAATATGGTAGGCAGTGACAATGCTCTGATTAAAACTGTACTTTTGATTGCTTTGGGGTGGGGTTCCTAGAGGAGAATGGGGAGAAGTGGTAGAATATTTAATGGTAACCATATGACTATCACTATCTCTCAACTGATTCAGGAACATGGTATGTTGCCTCATGCTAAACTGGGAAAGTAGATTAAGCAACATAGTTTATCTATTTAGCAAAGATAAAATATTTTACCAATGAAGACTTTGTAATTACAGGCAAAACCAAACTCTGACTATTGCAGACACTGTCCAGTTCTTGTGAATCTTTATTGGTTTTCTGCAGTTGAGGAGTTCTCTTGAGGAGATATTTGTTGCTTATTAGTTCAGTAGGGTTAGAGAACTTCTTAGGTAGTTCACAGGAGCTAAGTGATCTTCCCATAGCCTTTAGTTTAACACTCTCCTTTTGCACTCCATTTCCTTCAAGAAGACTGCAGGCAACCATTTTTTCTACAACAAAACAGGATTTTTTTTTTTAGGGAAATGAATATGAATTATACACTGCAAGTCTTCTATATTTTCTTCACAAACTTAAAATATGAAACCTCCACTGAAGTTATCCCTAAGCCATAAAATTAAAATAAGAACAGTTAACTTTCATTAGCTTCCTGCCTGATATCCAGAGATGCCAACATACATGGACTAGACTTACCAGGTAGTAGTACCTGTTCCATATCTAATGCATATGTTCCTGTGCATGGCTGACTATGAAAATATTAGATCTTGATAATAATCTAAACACTTTTCCAACTATTACTTCATGCTAATGTAATTTTTTACATTTAGAACGCTGTAATTTAACCAGAGCCAGCGTGAGAACTGCAATAGTAGCGATTTCATAAAACCTCTTTAAAAGTAGTATAATAGTTTGAAATACATACTATCAGGTTGGGAATGGTTCTGCTAGAGGTTTTTCTTTGTTTATACAAGACACAGCCATTTTATTTTTTATCCTGTGCCCAAAGTAGCACATAAATCACATCTCATTAGTCAGTTCTTGTTTGCTTTTTCACATTTGAAGACTTAAATAAGCAGTTTCTTGAACTAAGCACAAAGAGAACAACTGCTAGGTCCTGAAGTGCTGGAGCAATTGTTCGGTACTTGCAAGAATAAGAAATTAATTATCCTTACATTCTAACTTATTTCTTAATATTAGAAAATGACAGTAGATTTTACCAAGTTTTAGGACACAGAGTAAGATCCTTGGGACCCTTAAGAGTGCCACAGAATAAAGCTAACAAACTTTCATGGTGATTCCACTGACGTGCAACAGGCACTGGAATACTTATACACAAACAATGATCCTTCATGCAGAACAGGCAATCACTTACACAGTTTCTCAACCTATCTATATAAAAGCATTTTTCTACATAAAAAGGACATGTGCCATACATTAAATTTAATACAGTACAGATAAACTAAGAGATTTGTAAAATCACTTAATCTGCTGTATAATGGGTTTGATTTCAGTATAAAACTCATATTGAGGCAGTCTCTCCCTCAAATATGACCTCACAGCTTTGAAATTACTGTCACAGCTGAGGCCTATCATTTCAAAACAGCTTGTGCAGCCCATCAAATGGTCAAGGGACCTGCATAGCTCAGGGAACGGTACATAATTTAACGATCTTTAATTTTTTTTTTTTAATTTTTTTTTTCAGAAAACCATCACAGTTGACTACTACATCCTATGAGAATGACAAAACTGTATACACTAATGCATATTGTACAAGTAACTTTCAAAACTTACCTTGAGAAACTCTTTTAGAAGAAATGGGATTTCTGTCAAGAGGAAGATGTAATAAATACTGAGTGTCAGCTGTGGACGTTAAATGACAAGATGACTTTCTCATTGTGCCTACAGTTTCTCTTTGCAAAAGGTCTTGTACTGTGTGATTCTTATCTGCAACTGCTGAACCACTTTGAAACAGAGGAAGGAGGAAAGATTAAAATTATACAATACAACAAAACTGATCACGTCTAACCGAAAATAAATCGGAGGAGATCAGAAGAATTGCATATGTATCATTAATTATTAGGACTTTTAGTTTTGCCTAGAGTTACGAGATTAGTCGAGTGAGAGTATC
>RSEF01000747.1:0-10588 GCA_003993805.1 Himantopus leucocephalus | reverse complement strand
AGGGCATAAAAGTAACGCATTTCTTTTCTATATGCACTTAAATCTCTCTTCCTCCTAAGAAAAGTGGCAATCTCCTCACACTCTCCCTCGACCTGGAAGGAAGCACAGTTGATGAGTTAGAGTTGTTTGGTTTTGGGTGGCTTGGTGCTGCCATTTTGAGGAGATAGAGAAAAGGCACTGCCTGCCTTTCCCTCCTTGGGAACAGTAGTTTGAGGGTTTCGTTTCCCCGGCCAGCAATTTTCATAAAAATTGACAAAGGCGATAACACTTCTACAGGTTTTATTGAAATTGTGAAGTAGGTTCCAAACATACTGTGGAAGAAGAGAGGGAATGTTACTAAAGCAGTCTGCTAACAAGTCTGTTTGCTGGAGGGGAGGGGAAAAAACGTGATCCTTTTGCTTCAGAATAAGGAGACTTGAGGGTGCGTCATGTAGCAGTATTCATCAGTCCTACTTACTACTTATCTTTGGAGCAGTTGATGTAACTCAGGCAAACAGATTGCAATATTACTGAAATTAAAATGCAATCCAATTGTCATTAAAAAGATAACCTGCCTGGTTAATTGTGGTTACTAAGTAAACCAAAAGACTTGTAGATGGAGAGGGCTTTGTAAGGCCTTAAGCCAAATATTTTGTAGCTGTATATATTGTATATATACAATATATTATAATATAAACAGTATATACATCTACCTCGGATTGGTCTATAAAATCTGTTGTGTTTTAGGGTGACATCGTATGCTATAACAAACCACCAATTTTATAGTAGGTTTCACATGTGTAATTAGGTTTCGAAAATAATGTCATGAAAAAACTTCCAAAAATATCTGGACATGAACAGCAGGTGAAATGCAGATTAAAGTAGTAAAATACATATACATATTAGAATACTAAATGGATCATAATGTTATCTTAGAAATTAGAATCTAAAGGGACTCTGGACTGCCTGGTGTAATGTAATATTACATCTGGTTTTAAAGGGTGGTTTTACAGTTGGCTCAAATTTCATATGTGAAACTTGAACACGTCAGTCAAAGTCTGTGTTCATACCTGAAACCTTTTAAAAATTGTATTTACTTGTTTGTTACAGTTGCCATTCAGACTAATGAAAGAATAGCCTAATAGGGCAGTTTGCTCACCTTTGTTTGGATGTACTAAATATTTAATACAGGTAACTTTTGTATTCATGTTATTGTACTGTACAACAAAACCACATATTCAATACGTTTCTTGTATTCCTTCCCCTGGCAGTTCTCAGCAAGACTCTTAACGTCCTTTTATTTTCTTCTCTGGAAAGCTGCCTGTGGTTGGCTTGTATTAGCAAACAGTGTGAATTGTAATTCTTTCAAATACGAGTGTAGGTATTAGATCCTTTTAAACAATGAGTACCGTAACAATAATCCATATGCAGGGAACGTTTTATAGATGGAAATTTACAATACACAGAAAATATTTTCAGGTATTATTTTATCATGGCTTTATGTGGAGCTGAGAGGAAAAGAATATAGAAGATAATAAGTGCTCAACATCCTCCAGGTTAAGATCAAGAATGTATTACATTTAAACAGTAGTTACTAGTATACTAATATTTGTGAAAGTTCTCAGTTATGAATAAGAATCATACCTTTAAGGAAATAATGTAACTTTTTCTGGTGCCTCTCACAAGTGGAATGAAAACGATTGATAAAGCTGACATTTAATATTTGGCAAACTTCAAGGAGTTTCTGCCTTATGTTCAGTAAAGTGATGTTTCTTTAGTGAAGCCTGATTTAAACTATATTAAAATGCATAGAGATATATTGATACTTCATAAATGTGGCATAACTAAAGAACATTCACAACTTTGAGAAATATGGTATNAATCCTCTTTTTTTTGGGTGCCCCCCCCCCCCCCTTTTTTTTTTTTTTTTTTAAACAAAAGACTCACTTTTGTTCAAGTAGGCTTGGCCAATTTCCTCTCCTACCATATTCCCCAGAAGGAAGCTAAATTAATTCTGTCCATAAAAAGATTAAAAGCTGATGGGGTGGGCAGATGTTTTCTTTTCTCAAGGGTGAAGGAAGTAGAATAAGGTTCTGTAGCNAATGTTTTGCTTCTAGTTAAATTGCAGAAAGGCATTTATACCTTTCTGTAATAAGTCTGGGGTTTTTTTTTGGTGGGGAGGGAGGGCTTTCAGTCATTTTTAAACTTGTGCTTTGTGACATTGTCTTGGTGAAGGAAAAATATGTATTCTGGTTTTATTTATTAATAGTTTGTTCACTCTAACACTGATCTGTAGTGAATTTGTTATACTTCAGTGTAAATGTAGGTATTATGTGAATTGTATTTCACTTTTGAATTCTTTGTTTTTCACTGTAAAATATTTAAAACTTAGACCCTTTCTATTTAGAAAGGTATACACTTATCTAAAACTGGATTCAGTTAGTTTTCAGTTATTTTGATTAATCTTTCAATACTTTTCTTTTCCATTGATAAAGCCCTGGATGAAATCTCGCTTACTCCTTATTACCAAGTTGCTGTAGGAGAGACTCACGGTAGACCCCATGTGCTTTCTAGCAGTATTCACAGGCGTTACGTCTTTGATATAAACTCATTCTTAACCACTGTAGCCTGTTAGCCAGCTGCCAGAGCCTCCAGCCTGCTGCTGACCGGGGAGCTATTTAATAGCTTAAGTTCACAAGTTACCTGCCTTTTTCAGCATCAGGTGTGCCTGGATTCCCCTTGTTTAGGGGTTTTGTGACAAACAGGTAGACTTTGGGAAGTGCCTTTACACTCATGTTAGTCAAAGAACAATAACTGTGTGTAGCTTTTGAGGGTGGTGTGTGGGAAAAACCCTCCTCTGAAACAGGACCTCTTTTCTTCTTGGTAGCCTTTGAGTCTCAGTCAGTCAGTGCCCTTCAGGGACTCGAAGATCTTCTGGAAATTCCTCCCAGCCTTCTCTTATAGCTGCTGTGCTCCCCAATACAGGATTTGTTTTAAAGGATGCAATCTTAAATGATTTTTATTTGTAATTAAACACCTCAAGTCTTTCCAGGGGGAAGCTGTTGCCACCTGAGCCTGGCTAGAAGTCATTAGAAAGTAGTAGTCTTTGACAATCGTCTCTTTTCCTGTTAAAGCAAGTGCTTCATAGTTCTGCCATTCAGAAATAACCTTTTCTCCTTACTACAAAGGCTAATGCAATCTAATATGGCAATATACAAGTATTCCTTAAGGCTATATCTAGATCAAGGCACTCAAGCAAATTAAAGCAAATTACCAGAGTGTACAACATCAACATTCATAAGTTACAATGCATTAAATTGCCATTGGCTGGTGATGTCTTTAGGAATAAAATTACTTTAGTTAGATGTAGTTTAATTTCCTTGGTTTACAGTGAGTGAAGGCCAATTTACTCCTGCATTAGATAGAAAATTCATGTGGGAATTTAATGCATTTAAATCAATGTGCTTTGACTTCTCACCTTTCCTTGAATCTTTATAAACCTTTAGGTCATTTGTTAGCCCATTAAGTTTGGGAGCAGCTTCCCCGGACTGTCGTGTGCATTTCTTGCTTCTCTTGTTGCTGAGGTCCCATTTGTTAATGCTGTGTGCGCGTTCAGTGCCAGCTCACACAGGATTGCAGCTTTGATCTGAATCAGAGCCACAAATAAAATTAAACTATTGCTCTTCAGTCCAGGTAGTAACGGCTAGATTATGTAGAACTACAATGGTATTTATTAACTAGCCTGTAAAGACTGCTCATTTTCCAGCACGCACAGTTCAAGATCTTTTGGATTTCATGTAAATTCAGTACCTTTTTAAAAATTTTCATAATGCGGTTGTTCTGTGCATATTTAAAAAAAAAAAGTTGCAAAGGTCTTTTTAACTTCTGGTTTTATTTTGGTTGGCAAACCCAAGGGTAGTTGGGTTTGCTTTCAGTATTATGTAACATGTTTGGGGTCTTTAAGGTGAGAAGGGAATAGGAAATTAAATTGCTGTGGATGTTTAATAGAGTGACTGTTTATTTTAGGGCATAGTCACTCCTTCCACACTTTACTTCAATTGTCATTACACAAGCAAAAACACTCATTTCCAGTACTTAAACTGATCATTTGAAGCCTACCACTTAAAATTCATCCTCTCATTTACTTGTGTAAGCTGCTTAGGGCAGAATATTTTCTTTTAAAATGTCTTTGGTGCTTGTCCTGCCTGCATGTTTCCCCAGAAGTGGCTTTCCTTGGTTTTGCATCTTTTATACCTCTGTTTAATGGAAAGAGGTGTACTATGTAACACTTACTGAAGTGTCTCAATTTTAAAAGTTTAGAATAATGGACAATAATTACAAAGTATTTCTACTGTTTTTTTTATTATTTTTCATTTAATGTAGCTAGCAGCAACACAGTAAATTTATTGATAATTTCTGCTCCTATACTGCATACATGGAGGATGGTATAGTCTCAGATTAAAACATCCCTATAGTTGAATCTGTATAGGTGAATTTCCGTGTTCTATCCGTACATTTTTCAGTAAATGGGGAAATTCAGGTAACACTTCTGTGAATTGCTGCATAAATTTTACCAACTGTTTAGGGAGGGACTATTGGTGGTAACCGATCCTAATGAACATTTATTTATACTTGTTGGATTTTTTTTAGATCTGTATTGGTACATTGGCAAATCACCGAAACAAGTCAGTTTGATTTGGTCTGATATCACCTTATGCCACTGTTAAAGTAAAGAGTTGGTTTGCCATATATGACCAATTCTCCTAAAGGACTCAAGCTTTGAAAATGTTGTATAGAAAATTCAGAAACTGTAGTTTGATATTCTCAGAACCTGACAGGTTTGTGTCTTCTCTTAATGTTCACTTGTTATAAACAAGACCAGTTAGAAATTTCTCTGAGAGAGAATGTTTCATCATTAGCATGTTATTGAGGTGTTTGGGTGGGGAGGGAGATTGTTATGGTGTTCTGTTTAGAAAAATGCATACTTTTCATATTGCATCTTGCAGAGATTAGCTTCCAGTGGGTTACCACATATCTTTTTGATAACTTGAGAAAAAATTTAGCTGTGAAGGGGTGGTTGTCAAAAGTAAGTAGGGCAGCAAGAAAAGAAACCTTTATTGACCATTATAAAAGGAATTCCATTTTTGTTGACTTCCCAAAGCCAGGGACAAACTAGGAACATGGATTCTTGTGTCTGTATTGGCCGCTGAAACCAAAGAAATGCCAAATTTTTTAGTTGGCCATGGTGGGAGGCAATCTTTTTTTCTGTGGCAACACATCTCATTGTGATCATTTTTCACTTCAAGTAACTGACAAAGCCAGTGTAAAATATGTTCAGCAAATATGTAAAGCTATTTTTGCCCAGGAGTCTTTAAGTGTCACAGAAAAAAATGGAAATTATCCAGCACCTTGCATTATACATCTGGATATGATAAACAGTGTGAAGGTCAGCTACTCAGCGTCTTGGCGTGGTTGAATCAGTCCATCCTTTCAGAGCATTAGCACTGTCCAACTCTGCAATTTATCTTAACTTTAAACTGGATCATAGTTGTATATGCTGAAATGACTGTGCCAGTGAATATTTTCTTTTCAGCACTTTAAACTAATGCAAAAGTACTTTGCTATATCCTAGCTATAATATGACAGCGTCTACTGCTTTCTGCAATTCAATTTTGCACGGATGGTGAGAAAAAAGAAAAGGCACTTAATGCTCATGATGATCAGTTTTGTCATGAACATTCTAGGATTCATCTGTCCTATGAGTAAATCAAGATATTATGAATCCAAGTATTAGTACTTCAGGTGCTCACAAGTCTAAGAGAATATTGTGATAAGAAATGGGAGGGGAGAACACTTCATTCCATGTAAAATCTTTTGCAATGAAAAAATTTTAATACAAGATTCATAGATGTTTTTCTCTTACAGAACTGGAAGAGGTAAAATATTAATATTTAACTGGTTGTCATAAGGAGTCTTACATGCAACAAAAGTAGTCTTTTCTCAAAAAGGCTCGATTTATGGAATGTGTGCGGAGGATGTTGGTTAGAGAAAATGTGTGTTCATGTGTGTAAAGTTTTTTGATGAATAGGAAGGGGGGTAGGGAAGAAATGGTATTGTGTACTTTATTCTAGTTTTTCCATTCCGCTCTGCTAGCGTGAAATTTGGACAATAAATCATTCGAACTGTTTAACTTCTACTAGTAGAAAATGAGGAAAAGGTGGAAGGGAAAAGATTAAAAAATGGTTGAGGGACCCATACAGTGCATTTTTTAATGAATATGGCAGCATTATGTTTTAGTCACCTTAAAGCCCCTCCAGTTATTGGCAGAAGGCTGCCATTCCTTTACTAACCTTAATGAAAGTTGGATATCTTGTTTGCAGCATTGATTTCTCAACTGAATTTTTATTATAAAGAAAATCATACCTTTGCTGGATGTAGCAAGTGAACTTGCCTGCTTTTAAAAAAGGGACAACTCACAGTTGGATAGTATGAAGTAGTAACTATGGCTTTTAAATCAGAATAAATTATAATTTTTGTAAAGTAAAAGAATTGTGATTATCGATCATTCTTCCTCTAATTATTTTTTTTATTACCCTTTTGAGAATTCGGGAAGAATATTAGCTTTTTTTAAGTAATGTGGTTAACTTCCAAAATAGATAAACTGTCTCAAATTTGGTGACATGATAGAAGTAATTTGTTGCATCAACTTTTAAAAATCATTTCAGCTTCTCTCATGACATTAATAGAGGCATTATTGAAAATACTTTTTGGTTGAAGATGCATTTATATAGGAACAATGGTTTCTGAAGGTTTGTTGGTTTGNTTTTTTTTTTTTTTTTCCTTTTGGTATGCCTCAGTGCGCTTACAGCATAAGCTTTGTAATTTGCTTTTTGAGGAACAGATGTGTTAGTTGTCCCCTCAGGTATGTATATGATATTTACTTTTATTTTAGAGTCTTAAGTAATGTTAAGAGTACCACTGAATTGTAATCTTGTTTCTTTAAATTATTGGGACATAAAAATGTTACCCTTTTCTACATTAAAAAAACAATCAATGAAACACAATACTTTAAATTATTCAAAGATGATACAATGGGAAACTGGTTATTCTCTTGATTCAGAAGGCTGGATAATTGAGTTGAATTTTTATGTCTACAAAAATCAATGCCGAGGTGGACTTTGGAGGAATGCCTATAAAAAGACAGGCATTTGCATTAAGTGGCAGTATTAAATTTTTGACTGAGTCACAGATGATGTTTTCCAGTGTTTCATTATTGTTTTATCATCTTGCGTCAGCCTCTATGTTATGGCACAACAGGCTTAAAGTATGATGTAGGGTTTTTTTTTCTTTGTATACTAAGTTCATGCTTCTTTTGGAAGTGATGACAGCGACATAGAAAATCCTGAATGAAACCTAGAATATCTCTCTTATTCTCAAAATATTTCTTAGACCTCAGCTTGTTTAAATGCAGGATATCTTAAATCTTTAGTAAAGGCAGTAAGCAAGGTCTTTGTTTTCCTCGGTGACTGCTTTGGTATTTTATTGACAAAGGATTTCTTGTGGCAGTTGGTTTTCCTTGTTTTAAACTTTCAGCTTGCTGAGATGTGGGAACACTGGGCCTTTACACAAGAAAAGATGTGGTGGCGTTGTGGTTTTTCAAGAGTGGAGGGATTTAGTGTTTTTTTTTGACAGCATGGATGTTTTTAATTTAATACAAAACTTTAAAAAGTGTTAAGAAAGAACTGGGAATACGGAACTTCTTGAGGACTTTTTTTTATGTTGCAAAGATCAATCTCTTACATCCTTGCAAGCATGGCTATTTCCCCTAGCCTGATTTTTGTCATCTTGGGAAATTTTAAACCCTTGAGGATTTCACACTGTTCTCAGTTTCTTCATCTTTTTCAGTTGAATTAATTGCAAGACACTATCAAAGCTGGTGCCTGAAAATGTTAGCATGAGAAACGTGTTTCACACACTTCACTTTCTAATGAGGTAAAGAAAAAGAGACTTCTCTTTCTCTTCTTCTCCCACTGAGCATCTGGGAGATCAGAGTGAGTGGTTCACCAAATATTCATATTAAACAGTTGAAATGTCAATTAATATTAGATAAAGTTAAATAGGCTAAAAGGAGGTGGATGCGCTTGTTCTGATGCACTTGTCCTCAGAGGCATACTTGTATATTCTTCAGTACACTTTGGCTCCCGGTGAGGTAAAGCAGCTTGCAGTGTTTTCTTATTTTAAAAAGTGTGTATTGGTTACAAACTGATAAAGACTGTAGAAAAACACTGGTTTCCTCCTCCTCTTCCTTTTTCGGGCAAATGATACCTGGAAGATACCAGCAGCAATTCAATTCGCCCTTTAGAAAGTATATTCTTCTCCCAAGCCTTCCCAGGCAAATGAAAGCCCTTTGAGAAAAATCCTATCAACGATTTTAGCAGTGTTGTCTTCTCCATCCCGTACACAGCTTAAANTTAAGCATTCAGATGGAAACTTTTGAGAGTACATAAAGCTCTAAGCCATGAGTACTCCCTGTGCTGGAGGAACTTTTTTTTTTTTTTTTGAGTGGTAACTCAAGGTTACTGTCTTGGTCAGAATGTATTGACCACAGGCATAGTCTTGAGAAAAGCAAAGGGAATGGGTTGTACCCTGTGGTTTGAGTTATACAGCAGTTAGCTCATGAACCAAAATGCATCATTACTATCCAGTTAGTGTTATCATGAAAACTGTCAGATTTAAATGCTTAAGAGAGCTCTTGTAACTGTTGCCATGGTAATATCGGAACGGCAACGTGGTAGTTTTCATCTATATCCTATGTTCAGCTAAATTCCTTTGCAGTCATTTAACTGTGAAAGGAAGGTACCATATTGTACCAGGCTGCTTTTCTTTTGAGTTAACCGGGGACAAATGAAGACTGGAATTAACTCTTTCTTTGAAAATGAAATGTAAATCCTGGATACGATTGATCTAGTTTGCTTTTGGTATGACTGTGCGCCGACAGTCCTATATATGTAAAATACTCTCTGTGGAGTTACTGACCTGCTGTTCACGCCACCGTGTCATGTCTTGCAATTCCTTTGGTTCCAGCCATAATAAAAAGCATGCACTGCTAACACAAACTAGAAATTCTGTTAGAAGAATGAATTTACCTAATAAATTCTTATTTTCTCTGTAAAGGGAGAAGTGCAAACCCTTGTCACTAGGAATTCAGATCCTGCTTTCTGATTTCGCCTCGCTTTTAATGCTTTCCCTTAGCACTGAGCCTGCCCTATATATTTTTTTTTTTTAACCTGTGAGGTGTTGATCAGCTGCTGCGTTTTTAGTTTCACTCTTCTGTTTTCTGACATTCAAGAGCTTTTTTAACTGACCTACGGTAAGAAGTTGTTCTCCACAGCCCTCCCCCAGCCTTCCGCCCCAAAAAGCCTTTGACTTCACTCTTGCCGTGGGTACAAAGCGAAGACAATGTTCTCTGCTTTCTGACCTACATTTTCACAGTGCAGCATTGCAAAGCCGGCGGTGCAGCTTCCCTTCCTCCCTCCTTCCCCCCGTGCTCCCCTCCCGGAGCGGCTAGGTCTTAGGAAGCAGAGCTGGAGATGGGTGGTGGGACTGGGTCGGCCAGAGCTGTAATTTGTAGTAATACAGCAAATGTCATGGCTATTAGGTATGATCTGCAATCTGAAATTATTGTGGTCAGCAAGGGTGAGACTGTGTGCCACCTGAATGGCGTGCTGTTTGGGGAGAGCAATCTGAAATGAAAAGGATGATAATGCTCTTAAAATTTGATAGGTGCAGTTATTGTAGGAGAGTAATTAAGTAATTGTCCAATATTTATTCATTTGTGGTATTTGACAGCATAAAATAGGGATTAAGAAATGGGTTTTAAAATTGGACAAATACGTGAACAACTACTGATGCTTTTGCAAATCAGTTACAAGCCTGTTCTTGCTAATAGCACAAACGTAAGAAATAGTAGCTTCTATATTAGCATCTTCCCTCTCCTTTTCATCTCCTCCTAGGAAGTTTTCACACATTGCAATGAGTATTCATTCAAGAGAAGATTTTCCTGCACTGTGGGATTATGTAGGTATTTTAGATTGAAGTATGATGGGGGATTGTGTTAACATATCAGAAAAATTAGTAGAATGGCAGGCAGTCTAAAGTAATGGCTTCTAGGTGCTTCCCTCCCCTCCAGTGCTTGATTTAGCATGGATTCCGAGACAGTTAATGCATATCTTAACATCTTAATATATTCTGAAAATATTTTGTAAATACGGACTGACACATTTTATATTACTGCATTGCAAAGAACAGCAAACTTAAAATTACTATTCCAGTAAGGTTAACATGAAAGCCAGTCTGTCTCATCTCTTCTAGATCACTGCCATCATATAATTTTAAATTTATAGGACATAAAAATAATTTATAACATTTAAGTGAAGATCTTAATGGACACTGAATTTTCCCTCAGACCAACGACTGAGACTTGGAAGTACCTTTATCAGTAATTTTTTTTTCAGGCTGTAGCAGATAGTGAACGTTACCCATGAGAAATCTGTCAATGGCTGGGGATAGGATCAGTTGTATTACACCAAAACCTGTAGTTGTGCATTTT
>RSEF01000737.1:0-10447 GCA_003993805.1 Himantopus leucocephalus | reverse complement strand
GGCAAGGCCACGGCCAGCAGCAGGAGAACCATCGCCTCCTCCGCTATCACTCCCCGCTGGAGAAACCCAAGCCACCCACCTCCACCACCGTTCCTCGACTGATGGCTACGGGTGAGACAACTGGGAAGCCAAAAGCGTGGTCAGCTGAGCCCATGACCAGCAGGCGAGGGACCCGCTTGTCCCTCCACCACGCTCATCCCTCCATCGTGGTTGCTTGTCCCTCCACCACGCTCATCCCTCCATCGTGGTTGCTTGTCCCTCCACCACACTCATCCCTCCACCACGCTCGCTCGTCCCTCCACCGGATAGATTCCACCCGCAGTTCTCCCTGCCAGGTGTTAGGTTTCACTCCGAAACCCAAATCGGCAGGTTTTTGGCCCATTTTCACCCCACTGAGGGGGACCGGTGACCACCGCCAGCCGTGCCCTGATCCTCAGCTCCAGAAGGCGGCGCGAGCCAGGTCCCGGCACCCGCGGGCACGGCTTGGCAATAACTCGCAATTTAAAAAAAAAAAATCACGCATTTAGGCAGTTTTATCCCTAAATTTTCACCGTGGCAAAACCCATTGGGAGGCGTTTTTGCTTCAGAAGGGGGAATTGAGGGTCTTCCGCCGATAACCTGAAGGTCCGGCCCCCGGCCCCCCTCCTCGCAATCCCCTTTTTACGACCAGGTCTGGAACACGCTGGGGGGTTGGGGGGGTTCTTTTTTTTTTTTTGGTGTTTCCCCTCTTTTCCTCAGATCTGCTCCACAGCTGCGGTCTGGGAGGTGGTACGAAACCCCCTAATGAGGCTCAGCTAATAAAAATCACGGAGACGGAGAGGAGGGGAAAAAGAAATAGTCAGCTACCTCAGTAGACTACAAAGAAAAAAAAACGGGGAAAGCGACTGCTGGATAAACACACCTTTAACGGGCTGAAATTCCCGGTTTTGAACAATCTGCCTTCAATAGGTGTCTGTTGGCTGTAATTATTTTCAGGCCCAGCAAGCGAATAATCCAAATACGCGACTAATTACTCTAGAGAAGACCGTAACCTGGAGAGCACGCGCCGCTCCGCCTACAGAACAGGATGGGACCGTGTTATTTTAATTTTTCCACTATTTCAGATGTTCTGCGGAGTGTTTAGGAGTAACGACGCAACTACAGAAACGCAGACGGCAGAGGATTTTCTGCAAGTTTTGGCAGAAATCTCCCCCCACCCGGCAGGCGCACACACCACTGCATCTCCCCGGGGTGGCAGAGCCGCCGCCTGGATTCTCACCCCAAATAGATGATATTCCTTAAAGATATGTAATAAAACCGATGACTTTTATCGCTCCAGGCCAGGCAAAGGGCGCCAGGGAGGAGCTGAGGGCGACGCTCTCTTGCAACCGAGAAGGAACGACCGTGACGTCACACACAGCCAGTGGCGGCGTCACCGTGGGGCAGGACCGGGAAGTTACGATGCGGGCTGATAAAACGTGTGCGAAGTCAACAAAAAAAAAAAAAGAGAGGAACGACAGATTTCCAAATAGAGGAATATCAGATTTCCTACAGGATTCGTTTCGCTGCTGGATTTGACGCATCTTCCTTCTTGTTGGGGGAGAACGAAACCAAAATACGCCGGTAACGCCAAAACGGTGATTAATCGGTGACCCAAAATGAGCCATTTTACCTCTTTTTAAACCCCAAAATAACATCCCTGGGTTGGTTTGATTGAAAACAGCGACTCGGCCTCCAGCGAGCATCCCTCTTCGCTGTATCCTCCCTCCGCCTCCAGCATGGGCTCACGCGCTCGGTAGATGTTATTTTTTCATTGATTTCTACCACCAAAACCACGCTTACCTGCGGCGGAGGAGTTTTTAGAACTACACCAAGTATTTCAAACCCTTCTGGGCTGGGCAGCAGAGGAAAACGGTTCCGGACCTCGCGAGTGTAACAGGAGATGACGTGGCCCATGGTGAGCAGAGAGACGGGATCATCTATAGCCGGGAAATCATATTTGAGGGTCTTTGATGGGAAAAAAAAAAAAAAAAGGATGTTCTCGACCCCTCGGCCAGCAAGCCGTCCTGCACAGCGAGCTTCGCTTCATTTTGTTCATAAAGAGGTGATTTTTGCACCTTTAAAATGTAAAAAACCCTTTCCCCAGAGCTGGATGAGATTGCTTTTATTCCAAAAACGCACGTTTTTTTTTCCTGCAAACTTCTAGAACTGATGTTTTGGCCGTCTTCCGCTTAAGAAACGAATGATTAAGCCAACACTGTCCCCTGCAGTGACCAGCCCACACACTCCACCGACGACTTTACATCGTCGCGACGTTTGCCTCCTCGCGTCGCCCTGCGAGGAGCGCTGCGCAGCCGAAAACCTGCAGGCTGCGAGAAGCCCTAAATACTTGAAAAATAAATAATAAATGTCGATGTAAGCGCTTACTGACATTATTTCACGTCCAAGTCACGCTCGTAACGCTACTTGTCAAGGCGGAAAGCTGATTCCCGCCGCCGTTAAACGCATATAAAATACTGCGGCGCTGTTTAATTAATCTGAAAATTGCACTAGATGGAGTTCCAAGGATTTTCCGAGGCGTGCTCCTCTTCCGAACTCAGACAACCCCACCGGGTGTTTCCAGCAAACCCTGCCCTGATTCTCTTCCCCCGGAGTTATTTTGAGCATTTGATCCCGTTCTCCACGCCGCAATCGAACGTTTCTGGGTGTTGCCCCCAGAAGATTTCGGCTATTCCGCGCCCGTACGCAGTTACAACTCCGCTTGTAAATAAATTTAAAAATGTGAGCGGGTAAAACACGTGGCGTTTTCACTGAAGTCACCTTCGGCGAAGCATTTTTCTTTCCTAGTAAAGGACTGGGAAATGACAGGGAAAACCAGTGCTCGCATCCCACCTTCCTTTTTAATCTCCGACATTCAAAATCGCGTCGTCCCAGAAATTAAGTAATTAGTGGGGGGAGGGAGGGGGAGGCAGCCAGGAACCGCCGTCGCTCTTGGCAGCACGGTTCCTGCCAACAAGCGAAAAACCCCGGCGAAAGGCAGCACGGCAACTTTCTAACGCACGACGATGTTTTTACAGCCCCATTTTGCTTTCAGGCTGGATGGCGGTTTTCCCCATTTTGTTTACGGGAACACAAGAAGAACAGATTTTTGGCAAAAGCCGTGTTTAAGTGTTTCGGTCACAGCTGTGCCGAACCGACGGCAACAACATCAGACGCCGCAGCCTCTTCTGCGGCTCCTCGCTCTGCTCCGCTCCGCACAGGGGACGCTTCGTGCCAACAGTAGTTCTGACTCGATTTTATTATACGATAACGCTCCACGTCCGCCTATTTTTAGATCTCGCCCGCACGCCACACGCTCGCGAAGCTGGGAACAGCGGCGCGATGGGAGGAAAAGCCTTTCGCCGGGAAGGAAAACACTGAACTTTACGTCCTGGTGAGCTCTTGAAAGAGAGACAGGAAAAAACCCACTTTGGAGAGATTACAAGCAGTTTTCCTTCTGCCACAGCAGAGGGAAACAGCATCCCTAATTCCCAGATTATCCCGGTGAGGAAAAGAAACCCCCTTGTCAAATCCCGAGGAAACGACGGCGCAGACCCAGCAGGACCAAAAAAGGGGAACAGGGTTTAAGTATTTCCCGCCTCCTGCTTGCAAACAGGAAAGGAAAGAACCTCTGTCGTCTCTGCAGCGCAATTTCCTCCTTGTATGTGCCCAAACTTTGGGCGTTTGGTGGTAAAAACTGCCCCAGGGGCACCATGGAGCCGGGTTTCCCTTTCGGTCTTGCCCAGCCTTGTCCTGGCCGGAGCCCGAGCCGGGACAGTTTGTCCCTGGACAGCCGGAGGGACACGGCGGAGGAAGGGAGCAGGAGCGTGGCCGGCGCCAGTTTCACCGACGCTGCCCTGCGCCCGCAGCAGGCAACAGCCGGCAGCCACTGGGCAGGAATTGAACGCAATCATGGAAATCTGGGCCCTTCGGAGTCCTTCCTTAATTGTTAATTATTCTTTGTTTTATCATATTTAAGACACTACAATCATTATTCCTCTGTGGTTTAGCTTCCCTTTGTAATTAGAGATAATGATTAGAATATATTTTGCGTTACACCAGGAACGTTTGAGATAACTCTCTGGACACCCCGGGCTGCCCCAAGACAAGGAGCGGAACGAGGCTCCGGCTGCCAGTCCGGCCCCGGTGCGAGTAAATCACCGGGGATGGCACCAAAACGGAGCTGCCACCTCCTTCAAGCCCCAAATCACCTTCGCAAACCCTGGGGAAAACGGGCTGCCGAGCCCAGGAGCGGTTCAGTATTAGGGTGAGAAAAGGTCTCATGCTCCGAAGGAGAAGTAGCGGTTTTTTAGAAGTAGATATAAGCGGTGTTGCAAAGGCAAACACAAGGAAGAGCTAACTCCGCCGGGCCACAAATCGTTGAAGAACCAACAAGGACAGGTGAGTGGTCGACTCGCAGCCGCATCGTTAGGAAACCATGCTACAGAGGATGGTAATTAAATCCAGCGGTGCCCAGGCACGACCAGAGCTCCGCATCCCTCCACCCACTTCAGAGCTGTGGCTGAAAACGGTTGACAAAAATAATGGGAAACCCCTTTTCCTCCCCGCTTTCCCAGCCGAAAATTAACAGACTATCCAGCAGAAGGACTTTTCCCTTCCTCTTCCCTAACAGCCTCACCAGCAGCTGAAAGAAGCCCCCCAAAAAAGCTGGATGGACCGAGAGGGCCGGAGATGGCGTCTCCAGTCCAGCCCCATCCATAATTCCGCCCCTTCGCTCCAAATCCGTCGGCTAATTTCAAAGGACACAGCGCCCCACGTTCTCCCTGCGAAAGCCCAAATGCTTTCACCTCAGGAGGACTCTGAGGGAATAAGCGCTCCACCTTTGCCGCCGGCGGCAGATCCGGAAAAGCTCGAGCTCAACGCAGCTCCGTGTGACGTCCCCCATCCAATGCCAACTCCGACCTCTAAAACATGAGTTGTAGCCACATCAGCGACAGTGGGTTTGAACAAAGATACAGCAAATCTCCCCGCAGAACGCATCGAGCTTTGCTGGAGTCAGGATGCCCGAGCAAACCGGCCGCTTTTGGTTAAGTTACTGTTTCTGACGACGAGGCGTTGCAGGGGGAGGCTGGGACGGGAGGTTTCCCCGGCTGCTCAGGGCCTGCCGGCACCGGGAGCAACGCCGAGGCACCCTCAGCCTCCCTTCTGCGAAAGCTGTTGTGTTTCGTCGTCCGTCTGGGTCTGGGGGAAAAAAAAAGCTCTCGTTCACAAGATGACAGAAATAAGTCACAATTTAGAGGCGGACAAGGTAAAATACGGAAGCATTTTTGTGAAAGTCGGTTTCCGCAAGCTTTGCTGAAGCTCCACAAGCCGCAGCGTTTCTCCTCCAGCTTTCTGAAACCAGCCAATGATTAAGTTCTCCTGCGAAACTTGCCTTTCCCACAAGGGAAATGTCACTTTGTCCCCAATGTCACTTTCCTTACGGGGAAAGAGGGACCAGGGAGCACAAGGGATCGGTGGAACCAGAAAAGGAGCACAAAAATCATCCCCAGAGGCTCCAACCCTCCACCGTCTCCCACTCTGTGCAGTCTTTTACACCAGGGCGAGGTGTAAACGTTATTAAACCCGATGTTTGAAGTGGCAGATAGCATTTACGCCTCATTAACGCAGGCATTAACGACCTCACCGCCCCAGGAGGATGGGAAACAAGAGTGTCGTTATCCGTGTTATCCGTTATCGGGGGACATCCTCGGCCTGACAGCGAAGGGAGGCGAGACATCACCACGCTGCTTCACAGGTCATCGTTTTCTGCTGCTAAGGGCGGCGGGGAGGGTCCAGCTGAAAAAGCCGCCCCAAGAAACACCCCTTCCCCTCCCCGACACCCTCAACGAGCTTTTATTAATTACCGACAGTCGCAGCCGCCTCTGCGATCGCTCTGCCAACACGCAGTCACCTCGCTGGGTGTTTTCACCCCACCCATGCTCTTAAGACAAAACAAACACGGTATTAAAATACACATAACATGACTTAAAAACGACTCGCGAGGGGATCTGGCTGCGCCCAGAAATGCAATTTTCAGAAGCTACTGACGTCGCGCCGTCACTTCAGAAAGTTTTACTCACATTGAGCAAATATTCCTTCCTTCCAGACAGAATCCCTTTTATTCTCGCCGCGTTTCGGGCTCCTACCGCAGAGCAAGCTCAAATTACACCTCGCGCACCAAGTTTATATCCTCGACACCAATTCCATGTTTTCTTTTCGGTTTTTAGGTTTTACTGAAGTTTACTTTTATTCCTGCGATTTTCTCAGGCTTCCTCTTGGCGAGGCCATTGATAAAAAGCCGCCGAAGAGCGGGGTCTGCTCGGAACATCAGCCGCGCTTTAAAACATGAGGTTTTGGGGTTTGGTTTTTTTTTTTTTTTTGAGCGAAGAAACCCAAATTGCAGAAGGATCGGGGACGAGCGAGCAGAGGATATCCAAACCCACTCGGCAGCGAATTAACGTGAAACAAGAGGCACTGAGGGAAGTACCAAATATTTCCTCGGCGCCCTCTTTCAGTTAATTTATCACCCACCTCCCGAGAGAGCAGTGCAAGAAAGCGACAGGGAAAATAACTCCCTAAACCCCAGAGAAGTTTCTCATTCCCAGAATCGGTTGGTTTGAGAGGTTTTGTTTGTCTCCGGCTTCAATGGCCAAATTATCCCCGTGACCTTTGGAAAACCTCGAGGATAATCACCACCAATTCGAACAGTTCCTCCTGCCGAGGGGTGATACACTCAGGATTGTACCGAAACGGGAAATATTTCCATTTCTATCAGGATAAACCCCGGCGTCGGGGACAAACCGTGAAACCAAAATTCCCTCGGTGCCCCTTCGGAGACGGTCAGATGGGATGGGCCACCGTGACCCGCGCCTCTCCCGACAGAAACTCCGATTTATCTTTTAAATCCCCATTAACTGAACTTTGGGACTTTTTCCAGGTTTGAGGACAGGCAGCTCACGCTCCAGAAAGGGAGGGAAAAAAATTAAAATACCCATTTTTTCCTAACAGCTGAAGGCGCGTTCGTAAATCGTTATTGGCAACAACAAGAATTCCAAGGGCACCTACGGAAAAGGAACCGGCCCCCTATTTTGCCGGTATCGTCCTCTTTTTCCAGCAGCCCGGCAGATTCCTCTCCTATGCCAAAAAGAAGGTGCGAAGGGCAAACCTCGCAACAACAAAAGCATCTTCCGGGGGAAGAAAGCTGGAAATTATCATTTCCCCCACAGGGCCTGCATTGAGGGATTTGCCGAGTCTGCACGAATCCGGCCGGGAATCGAGGAAATCTCCATTTCAATGCAGGCTCTGCAGGAATGCCGAGTCCTCTCCCAGCTGCCGGCGATGGGATTTAAGGAAAGGATTCCTCCAGAAATCCATCCGGTGCTCATGTTTCTAAGCAAACAAACCCCCCAAAACAGGAACTAAAAAAAAATAAAAAACCACGTATGTTTTATTTTCGCGGTACTAATAAATATTTGAAATGTAAACAGTTACGGAGGTTTTTTTATTATTATTATTATTTTTTTTTTTCTAGCAGAAACTTAAAAAAGGAAACAGCCCAGATTCTGAACATACCAACGACAAACGGCTATTTTTAACGGCTGAACTCCGAATCGGCCTTCCCACAGTTTGCCGCTCTCCAAACCGTTTCTTAATCCGACGCGTTTAATTTTCGCCTTTCGCTACAGGTCTCTCGCTGACCCCATCCAGCCAACACCATCAATCCTTCTCCGACCGCAATCATAATTAGAGGACAAGGTTGTACCTCAGAGTCCCCTCAAGTAGTGAAAACCCTTTGGAAATAAGTTCCGGAGCCGATGCCTAACGAGCAGCTTGAAGTAACGAGGGAAAGAGTCGGCCAGGCCCAACTCACACCCCAGCACAATCATCGTAATTTAGGGCTCAAGATGTAATTAAAACACCGTTTTGACCCACACCAGAAACGAAATCCGCTGCTCCGGGGTTGAGATTTTTATTACCATGATTCCTTAGCAAAAATACTCAAAAGGCTCCAGATCTAGCTGGAAGCAGCCCCGGAATTCCCGGGCGTTTTCCAGCCCATCCCGCTATCCCGCTCTGGGGGATGACCCCGGAGACACGGGGCTGGGCTGGGGGACGGGAGGCGAACGCTCCCGTTTTACTGACCTCTTGTTTTAGCAGCTCCGTGCCGATTACGGAGGGGAGATGAGATACTGAACATATTTGCTTTATGCAGTAAAGGGGAAAAAAAAAATAAAGAAGGACTGTTACACCGATAACCTAAACCCAACCCCAAACATGGGGGTTTTGACAGCAACCGGTCAATTTTAAGCACGAGTTGGGAACGCCAAGGCGGAATTCGACCGGGAACCAGAAATCCGGGCACCTCGAGTGCCGCCGTGGATCAGCCGTGCTCAAAACAGACACCCAAACTGGAGCATTCCCGGACGCTGGAATTCCTTAAACCCTCCTCGACGCCGAGACCGCGCCATTCCCCTTGACGTTCATCTCCGTTCTGAAGAGGTGTGAGGGAATTTCCGAGGCCGTGGCACGCCGTGACGGATACAGGGCGGGCGACACGCGGAGCTGACCCCCCTCGCCGAACCCAAATCTCCCTCCTCCCGCCGCCAAGGACGCATTTAAACATCACTTTGCAATTAATACTGGAAAACACGCAGGTAAAAAGGGAGCAGCGCCAATTTTGTTCCCAAGCGTTGAAACAGGCAGCAAGGAGAGCGCGGGAAGAGATGGGTCGTGCCGGTCGTCAGCGCCAAAAGGGATCCTACGCCCGGCACCAACTGGAAGTTTAAAGCCATAAACGAGCTTTGCGTGTGCCTGAAAAGCGCAGAATCACCGACCAACAGCAGCTCGACAGGTTATCGGACCGGCCGCCGGTTACTCCCAGGCCGGCCAGGGATTTTCCAGTTTTTAAATCATTTACCAGATCGCCCCCTGTGCCGATTTGCTCCTGCAAGATTTCTCCTCAAACCGGCGTACGCGTCACCGTCCTCGCCGCCATGCTGCGCCGTTTGAACGCATCCGCCCGCCTGTCTCTTCCCGGGAGAACCCAAATTTCCCCCGGTCGGGGAAGAATTGGATACCGGAGGATCGGAAACACGCTTATTTTCAATGCCGGGGTTAAGACAGGAATTCCCTGCCATGGAACTTGCCACCCGCAGCTCTCGCGGCGCAGCGAGAAGAGTTTAAACGCGCCCAGCGCCTGACGGGAATTGGAAGTTTTCTGATGCGTCGGTTTATAAACGGTCTCTTCCAGCTGACTATCTAGAAATATAAACCCAGGAGCGTACTAAACCAGTCAGGATTGTCTCTGCTCCTCATCGTTTGCCTCTAACCTACAAGTTCGCCAAAAATTTAGAAAGCTCCCTGCGACAAACGCCACGGAAATATAAAGCATTAACGAGCCGGCGGCATTTTGCGGTGAGTTAGACCCAAATTCCTCCCGTGCTGGGAAGTAATATTATACCCATTTTAGAGATTACAGCGCTTTTAAAATTCCAGCCAGAAGGAATTTAGGTTCCCAACTTGCCCTGAAATCAGAGAGCCCCATTTCCACCGAGAACAGACAGGAAACCCCCCATCTTTTATTACCGAAGGGGTGACTCTCCCGTTTTTGAATGGGCTCCAGGAGTTCCAGTCCCACGAATCTCCAGTAAACAAGTCAAATCAGAGGTGACCGAGGCCGCGTTTTTCACACTCGGTATTCTCCGAAGGAAGTCCGGAGGCACTCGTCTCTCTCTCTGCGCCATAGAACTCCTTCTCGTACACCTCTTCGGATGGCTCCGTCGCGAACTCTTCTAATATTTTCTGGGATTTCGAACTCTTTTCAGTAGACGCCCAATGAGGGATTTTGCGCTCACGTCCTCCTGCCCTGGGAAATGACTCTCGGCGCCAGAAAGCCCCTTCCTAACCGCGCACCCCGAGCCCAAAGCGTTTTATCCCCGTTTCCATTTTTACGGAGTGCCAGACTCCCCGCTCCCCCCCCGAGACTGCCCGGGAAGCAGCAGAAAGAGGAGGAAAACCCCGATTTTGGCTCACTCAAGCCGCAAACAGGCGGCCGCTGGAGGTGAGGGCTGCTCCACAACAACCTTGGCCGTTTCTTCCTACCGGAGCACCGGTAAAAACAATGTAAAAATATTTCCGTACGGTTTCTAGGTTAACTATTACGCAAAAAATGATCAAATCCACCAAAGTAAGTTCCCCTCCTATCTCGCGTCACCGTAACTCATTCATTATTGATCTTTATTCACTTTTTTTTTTTTCCACAACTCTTCCCTTCACACGGGCAGAATGCCGCGCCGAGGACGCTGCCCGTCCTGAGGTGAAACATCCCGTTTTTGGGTCAGAGACCCGTTTTCCTGGCGGCGGCAGGGACTCGCCCTCCCCTCCCCCTGTGCAGCATCGACTCGGAGCTTTTTTTTCTTTTTTTTTT
>RSEF01000729.1:0-21303 GCA_003993805.1 Himantopus leucocephalus | reverse complement strand
GGGACGTGGCATACACACACGTTCAGTAGAGGTTGGCGTCACTGCGCTGTTTGGCCCTGCTGTCCTCATAGACTCATCCCAGTGTTCAGCTGCAGAAATCCGGATGAACTTGGAGTTCCGCAGCCTCCAAACGGTTGTTACTGGCCAGCTCTTCTGGAATGTCTTACGTTCATGTTGTAGGGGCTTCTGTGGTGTTACAGGTTTGCTCAGGACCCCAACATTTCCCTCACCCCTCCGCATACCCCAGTTCACCGTCATACACCCTGATCACAGCAGGGCCATGGGGTAAGGCATCCTCCCCCGCGTGGCTCAGCTCAGCGGGGCAGCCTCGCGCTCCGAAGACCCCCGTGCAGCTGGAAAGGAAAGCACACTGCAGGTTTATCTTTCCAAAAGAAACCAACGTTTTATTAGTTTGCAGTCTTCACATCAGCACATCCGATCTCGCCAGGCGCTTCCCAAACCAGCTGCGAGGGAGATTAGGGAAGATAAACTGAATCGGGTCACCGTTCCCGTAGCTCTGTAGTTACCACCCAAAACCCCCATGACAACACATGCTTCTTCCACCGCAAGATCTGCATCCGGCTTCCGTCACCCGTTGATGACAACTGTTGCTTTTGACATTTTCTTCTTTTGTGCTGGTCACATAAATCACAACGTGTACTTTCTTATACATATTTCTATAGCCCTTCCCGGGCTGCTCCCTCTCAAGCCTTCAAAACCATTGGTGTTTCTGACACTAGCACTTGTGCAACCACGTTCCCCACAGGTTTTTGCCAAGAGCTCCCACTCAGCGAGTTCATAGCTTTTGCTATTTAGCTCAGAGGGCTGCGTGTCAGCCGGCTCTGCAGAGCTCAGCCCATCCTCGCACCCCTTTGTTCTGCTTTTCAGAAGCAGAAAAAAAATGCCCTTCTACGTGCTTTGCCCATTTCTCTTCTCCCCTTGCAGAGCGGAACAATCATGGGGCCATAAATACCCAGATATTATTGCTTTTTCATGACTTTTTCTGTAGCGCGTGGTGATTAAGTCTCCATCAGCCCGGTTGGTCCTGCTGAAATGCGTTTCCCAGAATAGAGTCATATCAGGAGATCCGAGTCCCCCGCGTTGAAGGAGCGGTGCGGCGGCGCAGGGCAGCCGTGCGGCCACGCAGGCAGCAAGAGCAAGAGGGGAGTGAGGAGGGGGACAACAAGCAAAAGAGAACGATGAATTTCCATCAGAGACCTGAGCAGCGACAGGGAGGCGACAAGGCGAGAAGGAAAGAGTCATCTCGCCTCTGCCAGCAATTTGACAGCGAGGCACGTGCCCTGCGCTCTGCTCACCCGGCCTTTTCTCCTGCATGGTGGCTCTGTGTTTCAGCGTCCCTCTTCTTCTGCCTCAAAGCCTGGTGACACCCCTCGGTGGCACACGGGGCTACAAAACACAGGGCTTCAAGGCCAGGTTGGACGGGGCTTGGAGCAACCTGGGCTGGTGGGAGGTGTCCCTGCCCAGGGCAGGGGGTGGCACTGGGTGAGCTTTAAGGTCCTTTCCAACCCAAACCAGTCTGTGATTCTGTGATTCTGTGATATCTGAAGGACTTTCCAGTCCCGGAGCAAGCGGGTTCAGGCTGCTGCGCTTGCACTGGCGACGCAGCAGGGAGTTGGGGCAGTGGGGTTCACACCCCTCGGCAGCCCGGCCCCACACTCTCAGGTGCCTTCACAAAATATTGTTTTGTTAAGGGACAGGACAGCACAGCACACCACACCACACTTTTTCTCTCTTCTCCTTTATCCCCCAATGAAAACCATCTCCAAGCTAAATTAAATTCGCCCTCGCAGCACACCCAGCCCTGAGGGCAATTAAAGAAACATAATGAATCCTGCTTCTTATTTTTTTTAAAAGCAATTAGCTTGAAGCGGATACAGAGGTGAACCTTGTAGCTTTTAAAAATTACATGACTCGTGGCTTTTGGTGGGGAAAGCAATATTGGTTTCTAAGCCTCCAGTAGCACTTTCACGTGCAGTTGCCTGTGTGAAGAAGGGGTCGAGGTAGAAGATGAGAACGCGGCGTCTGGGGGAGCATTATTCAGCCTTTCTGATGAAGAGATTTGCAACTGTCATGTTTGCTGATCATCTAAATTTACTTGCTGGCTGCCGTGGCACGAAGACGTGCCAAGGGCTTGAAGTGCTGTTGAGAGCAGGGGCCGAAGGGCAGCAGTTTGGCACGCAGGTTCACGCGGAGGGGGAGGAGAGGGCGGCTGTGGAGAGCATCAGCTGAGGGCCACTGTACCAGGGGGTGGTTGGAGAGAGCTCAGAGAAAGGCCCCAGATCTGCAAACCAGGTGTCTTTAATTTTTCAGCCTCCAGGTTGGGGTATACGATGAGGAGATGGTGTTTTGTTTTCTTTTCTTCCTTCAGCTCTCTGGCTGGTCCTGCTCTGCAGGCCCAATTACCCAGCGGTTACTGGAGCTCAACTGGTCTCATAACTCATGAATTGGATCCAGGCTTGGCCATGGGGGCTGCTGATTGCTGCGAAGTTTGGGCTGTCTCTGCGTTTGTAGAGCACGGGACACCGCGGGGATCTACGTGTGTAGCACCCACAGCTCTGCCGCTTGCATTTGCGCTGAAGTCCCTGGCGTAAGTAGCAAAGCTGCTTTGTCGGTTTATCTGTTCACCAAGAAAACTGGTGCACCGTGTTTCCGTTCTCACTCGTGCCATCGGGTACCAGGCGCACAGAGTTCACCTCCTTCCTCTGCTACAGGTTTGCTCCGACGTTCCTGGCTGCCGCTCTGCTCCCGGCGCGTACCTCTCTCCCGAAGAAGAGGAGCCCTGGGCGCCCTGGCAGGGTCCGCAGCCCCACCACCCTCCAGCTGATCTCTGCGGCCGAGTGGGGCCGGGATCCCCGCAGCTCTGCCCCGGCTCAGCCGCTTCCGCAAACCAGGCTGAAGCGATCAGCCTCCCTTTCCTTTGGCATTTCAAGCTCCTTGTTGAGCGTGAACGTGAACGGAGGCCAGGCAAGTACCGATTTTATTTTCAGCCACGGTTTATTGATTTGTCGGACACAAGAAAAACCGCAGCTGATACTGAGTACTGCACATCTGCCTCGTTCCCTCCATCCGTGGGCAGCCAGCTGTGGCGTCGTGAAGCCGGTCCTGACAAGACGTCGCATCCCGAGCCGGTGCTGGCAGCACGACACGCAGCTTCCCGGGGCTTCGTGCTCCTGCAGCGTCCGCTGGCCTTGCACGAGGAGAGGCTTTTCCAGCCCGGCTGTGTCTGGCCTGAGCCTGGAAGGGTTCCCATACTGTGTGAGAAACAACCCCAAGCCTGGGAAAACTATTTCTTGTGAACGCTGGTTTTCCCAAGGGCGGGCACAGCAGTAGGCTTTGGCTTGTGAACCTGCCGTGTCTGGACAAGCTCATGGGAAGAGGCGCCAGGAGGAAGTAAAATACCCACAAATGAACAAAGCAGCTCTCTGCTCCTCGGTAAGGTCAAATCCTGGGAGGTGCGAAGGCAGCGTAGGGAAGAAAATTAGTTTTGGTTTCCAATTTTAACAGCTTGTTTCATCTACATGGATAATTAGCACAAACAAGAGGAAAATATAGCTCCCTGGCTTTGCCCTGTGCCGAAAACTGGAGCTATCCCTGCAGATGCCTTCCGTGTGTTTCCTCTAATTGAGCTGGCAGTCTCGTTTGGGCCGACTCCAGCCGTAGCAGAGGGAGCAGCTTTGTTACAGCTCGGATGAGTCTTGCCAGCGGGACGCTTCTCTGCGTCTTCACAGGTGGGTGGGAAAGCAGCCCCGGTGAGAGACCTCACCACTGACCCTGCTCTCCACCGTGCTGTCGTAATGAAGCCCGTGTATCGTGGAGAAGCCAAGGAGGTAAAGCAGCCAAAACCACTGTGTTTGAGACAAGTTCTGCTTTGGGTGTTATGACTGAGGTCTCTTCCTGCAGAGCCATGCTGGCGCAGAGACACCTTCGTGGTCGTGCTGCCATCAGCAACAGCATCGCCTGCATCTCTCAGGCCATTTCTCATCGCTGAAGACCCTCTGCAGTAACCCCGGGAAGCCCCGAGCCAGAGTCAGAGATCCCCAGAACTGCTGTTTCCAGTGGGAAATCATCTTCAGGTTCGCCACCTCCTGTCCTGCGGCTCTCCAGAGGTATAGCTTTGGAGGACTGCTAAAGGAGATGGTCATTTAGCACAGCCACTGGGTCTGCCTCTTGCTGAGCTTGTCACCACCTTGCCTACCGTGTTCCTTCCCACTGCTGGCACCGAAGAGGAGGCTGAGCCGCATATCTGTGGTGTATGGCCTAAAAACTACACTAAACCATGGGTGAGCGACACTGTCCAGGAGTGAGGCCAAGCAAACCCTGGTCAGACAAGCTGCAGGTGGAAAAAAAATAATGGGCAACTCCTTATGAATACCCACGTGGCTTTCCGGCCCATCGGTCTCACTGCCACAGCTCTCCAGTTGCCCTTCGGCACCCGGGGCTGCAACCGCATCAAGTGAGAATCTCCAGCTCAGGAAATTTGGCATCTCTTTGGGTGGGAACCAAAAAACCACAGGCCTGGGGTCCAGTGCGGGTGCCCTGGGGGGATCCCCCCGTCGCCTCACCCCAGCTGGGCTTCAGCAGCATTATGACTGCGGCACCTCTCACAGCAGGTCACGTTCTGTCTCTGTCGCTCCGTCTGGGCGGCACAACCGTCCCTGCCCTGGCAGGTGCCATCAGCACGGGAAGAAGTGACGGCAAATGACAGGAGGACTCAAGGGAAGGAGTTTGCTTGAGGTGCACCACCACTGGCCCCAGTCCTACTGGGCTTGCTGAAGGTGGTCCCCAGTGCCAGGGTGATGTGCAGGGCTATGCTGTATGTGCATGGAGGACCCCCCGGGCACAGCCACGGGGCTGCAGCATCGCCGTGCTCTGCCCCTCGCCTTCGTGGGCGGTGGGGGGAGCCCACAGCCCTTGCAGCCTGGGAACAACCCTCGCACCATGGGGGCCGGAAGCGAAGCCGTGTGGTCGCCCCCGCCCCTCCTCGCTTTGTCAAAGCCACCGCACCAAGGAAACGACCTGCCTGCTTCTCCAGGGTGGCCGCGGGAGGAATTACATGGCCACAGGTGGAAATTCACGGGGCACATCACTCCATGGGGTGAATTCTCCTGCCCATCCCTGTGCCCATTCACGGGGACACCTACGCGCGCCCCAGAGGCGTGCGGGTCCCAGCCCACCTCTTCGCCGGGTGAGCCTTGCCCGTCCTGTCCTCCCAGGCAGGTTCAGGTCTGCGGCAGCTCGGCTCTCTCCGTTGCTTTGCCTGGCTGCATCGCTAACCCCACTGAGCTTTTCCCTCTCCCGGCACCTCCTGCTTCCCGATCGCCACGTCCCACCTGCTGCCTTGGGATGGGCTCAGCTGGGAATTTTCCTCCTTGTTTTCACAGCACAGAAGCTGCTTTGCCTTTGCTTTTCCATTAAGCTGAGCTCCACCAACAGAGCAGAGATGTCCAGAGATAACGTCGCATCCCCTGTGTGGCGGCTGCTCCCGCACGCTCTCACGGTTGCACACTATAAACTCCATTTCTAGAGATATTTCCTAGAATCGCAGACTGGTTTGGGTTGGAAGGGAACTTAAAGCTCATCCAGTGCCACCC
Source organism: Himantopus leucocephalus (assembly GCA_003993805.1). NCBI lineage: Eukaryota > Metazoa > Chordata > Aves > Charadriiformes > Recurvirostridae > Himantopus > Himantopus leucocephalus. Next base: position 15,691 of record RSEF01000729.1, on the reverse strand, counting down.
CCTGCCCTGGGCAGGGACACCTCCCACCAGCCCAGGTTGCTCCAAGCCCCGTCCAACCTGGCCTTGAACACCTCCAGGGATGGGGCAACTTCTCTGGACGGAGAAGAAATATACTTGAATATATTGAAAGCAAGAGGAGCTGCTTGAAAATCACTCAGATATGACTCTCAGCTCTTCACGAAGAGCAACAGATTCTCACACTGGGGCTTAAAGTAAACCCCGAGGAGGGAGACAGAGCTAGTAATTCTCCTCACGAGTGGATCCATCTCGCCACAGTTGGCTCTCTGGGAGCATCTGAAGGGAGAAGCGAGGGCCTGGATGCTGTCACGCAGCTGTGCCTCTGCAGACGGCGGCTGGGGACAGAGGTCCTGCTGCCGAGCCAGGGTGGGTGGAAAAGGGGTTTCTCCGTGGAAGCGCGGCTGAGCAGAGAGCAGCTGCTGCCGTGTGCGTTGCGGAGGGTCACACGGCTCTGCCCGACAGCGGCGCTGAGCCTTTTCCCCGTGCCACGCGCAGCTAACGAGCGCAGCTTGGCTGTCAGATGTTTGCGGTAATGGAAACAGGCAAACAAACCCGTTAACGGAACAAATGAGAATAACAGCTAAATCGGCGGCAGCCGCTACCTGGTCACAAACAGCCTGCCAGCCGAGGGGGTGAAATCTAACCCACCGGAGAAGCTGTTATCCTCGTAGCATGCAGGCACCGGTGGAGCTCGTAGAGCAGCCAGGCGCCCGCGGCGTGGAACGGGGTGGCGAGAGCACGCACGCTGCTGGAGGGCAGCGAGGGTGTTTCGGGGGGGGTGAGCAGGGTGGAGGGCAGGAAAGACGGGCTCCGACTGGGCAGGGAGATGCCCACGGTGCCCCTCGCTTGGGAAACCAGATGGGAAACCGCATCCCCAGCTCCACCGGAGTCAGTGGAAGAACATCCTGGTCTCCGGCCCCGTGTGCCTCCCTGCTTCCCAAACTGGCGCTCCGGGCTGCGGCAGACTGTCTCATAGCCAGAGCTTGACCTTTCCAGCACCAATTAGCTGGGAGAGGAGCCGTGCAGCTAATGAGCACATGACGGGGTTTATCTCACCCGGCAGGCATGGACACTGACTATAAAATTCTTGGCAAAGAGAGCAGCTCGGCATTGATCTTGGGAAGGCCAGGCGCTCCGTCGCATAAAAATCGCACAGAGAAATGCACGTTGCTCCCATCCGACTCCCGCTGCTGCTTAGGGCCCGGTGTTCCCTGAGACCGACACCGCTCCGTGCCCAGCGTGGCGAAGAGCCCTCATCGTGCAGTAGGTGACATTTGCGGCACCCGAGGTTGTCGACAGCGAGAGACTGGCATCCCCTTGGGGGGTCTCGGCTCTGCCCCGCAGCGCCGAACGGGAGGCTGCGGTGCCGATGTGACCAGAGCAGCCTGGCCAGGGGGGAGCTGGGCTGGTTTGAAAAGGAAGGGGATCTATCCTGATTTCCATAGGTCGCAGCAGAAATCCTGGAGAACGGGGCAGATAACGCTATCAGAGAGACCTCGAGACATATACTAGATCCACTGAGATCAAAGGGAAGGTCTAGGGTTCTTCTCTTGATACAGTTTGCAGGAATGAGGCACTGGGAAACGCTCTCAGGATCTGCCCAGTTTGGATGGTTTTCTTTCAAATAAACTGTCCTCTGGAGCATCTGACTTTTCAGAAGGGTCAGCGCGGAGGTAAAAAAGGATCTCAGCGTCATGGGAGAGAGCCCCGGCTGGGGGAAGCCACGGCACGGTGGGGCGGCAGCGCCGGGCTCTCCGGCCACGGCAGTGGGGACCTGCGGGATGGTGCCGGGGAAGCTGCCGGCTGCAGAGGATTCAGAGAGCTGTTCCCGAGCCGGTCCCTCGTGCTCGGGAGATTTGAACTGGTTACTTTTCTGATTCCACCCACTTACAGCCAAGCGTGGTTAGTGCTGCTAAAACCGCTGTACGTGGGATTAAAAGTGGATAATTAGCCCTGAGCTTTTCTGCCGTCTGTACCTGCAGGAGGCTGGAACAAAATTCTGAGTCAGACAAAAACAGCATTTAGAAAATATACCAGGCCTGGGCAGACTAATCAGTCGCTGGTAACGACTATTTGTCTTGCCACATCAGTGATGTCTCCCGTTGTAACATCCTCACTGCCTGGCACGGGGTTTGCAGGGAAAGGGCATCCTGTAAATCTCAGAGGTGCGTTGCTCCGGTGGGAGATATTGTCCTTCTCACTTCACGGGCTGGAGAGATGCCTTGAGCTGTAACCTGGCAGCCAGCAGAAATACGGCAGAGAGGCACAGTTTCACCGCAGAGCACCTTCGCTGTGTTGCAGGGAATTGATGTCGCCTGCCTCGCTTAGCCCCGGCTCCGTGCCTGCCACGTAGCAATCCCCACCGCAACCATTTTAAACAAACCTTTAATTGGTGATTCTGTCCAGGCTGATAATCACCACGCTGGCACGTGCGGAGGAAATGAGTCTTGTACCACGGCAGGCTGTAATAACATATCATAATATTTCTTCCCTTGGGAAATCCTGCCAAGGGCACCCGAGATGTCTTGTGAACGGGGATGAATGAAGCCCTGCAATCCACCTGTGAAGCAGAGCAGATTTTTTCCTATTTTGTAGACAAGGTAAAGGGCACAAAAAGGTTCCCGGGAGCTCAGGAAGGTCACCAAGCAGGGAATAAAAACCAGGAGTCCTGGCTCCCAGTCGCCAGGTTTAATTGCTAAACACAGCCAGGCTCATAACTTCAGTGAGCTGCCATCGAGGATTTGTCCCGGTGCTTTCCATGGAAGATGATGAGGCTGTTAGACAGAGCCACTACTATGTAGTAGCTTAAGCATCAAAAGAAAAAGGAGAGAGGTTTACAGGAGCGTGGCTTAATTCACATTTGCCTGTCAGCTTGGAGCACGCACGCGTTCGGATATCACAACTCAAGCAACTGATAACTGCTCGTTTATTAATCTCTGGTAACTCAATCTGCCCTCTCAGCCCTAAGTGCTGAACAGAGATGATGCCCTCAGGAGCTGGAGATCAATTTATATTTTCCGAAGCTTTAGTCCCTGACTCGCTCCGTAGTGCCAGCACTCATTATAATAACTGTTGAGCGGATTTTCTGTCACATAACTGATCCCAACCCCCTTTCTAGCAGCCCTGGCTGCCACATTCTCCCGTGCTGGAGAAAGAGCTGTTAATATCCATGTCATGAGCCATGCAGGAGGGCATGTGTATGCCTGGAGAAGTGTGGGATTTGCACTATGAAAAGCTCCCCACCCCCCTTTCACGCCAACGCTGAAGTCCTCTGGGTACCGGTGCTTTCATGCAGCATCATCTGGAGGAGAGCGGGGACTCTGGGGCCCCGCGTCTTGCTTCTTGCTCATCCTTGTTGCTGGGGGGTGCTCAGGCACACTGGGCGAAGCGCCCTTGTAAGCGGCTTATGGTCGAACCAGGCTGAAGAGACGGGGAAAACCAAACCACCGAGTTAGAGCAGGACGTGGCCCGGGTCGCACAGCCGGCCCGGCAGGGATGGGAATCAAACCGAGTTAATAAACTCCCTGTTTAACGGCCCTGATGCAAAACCTGATTGCTGCCTGCTCCGCCTGGCTTCGTCGCAGGGACCCGGGCTGACTCCCGGCACCCCCCAGCTGGCTGCGCTCCAGCTGCCCGCCTGGACTGGGACCAGCCCCCCCCCTCCAGTTCCACCTCTCGGGGATCCTCATGGAGAATTAAGAGCCCTGAAAGCGAACGTGGCAGCAGCCCAGCGCTGCTGACCCGGGCAGGCTCCGCTCCATTAGCCCCAAAACATCGCTGACCACGAACGCTTTAATTCTGGCACTGCAGGTTCTGCTTCTCAGTAAAAGGAAAAAGCAATTTATGAGAGCACGGCCAATAATGTGAAACTCGCTTTATCGCAGCTGGTTAAGAGCAGTTGGCAACTGTACCCTGTGGACTGGCGTGGAGTCACTATTTCAGGAAAGCTGCTGCGTCCTGAAAGCAGAGGTGCTGCCTGCAAGGGACAGGCTGGGAGACGGACCCCGACACGTGCAAACGCCCCCACCTCTACGGCCACAAAACTGGAAACCGGCTGTAAAGTGGATGTGATCCTCACTCTTCTCTCCCAGCCTGCTGCAGCTCGTGGCTCGGGGGGCTCAGGCAGCCTCCTGCTCTGCATCTCAGCAGCTTCAGCCCATCGAGAACCTGCTCTCACCTGGCGATAAAGGGCAGAAGCTGCTGAGGCTGAGGGTACAGCAGGAGGGAGCGCTGGGGTGCATCAAAATATCCTATTGCTGCCTAACTGCTGGCATCGGCAAGAAAAAAGCAGAGGTGCAGCAATCAGTTGAAACGTTTTCACTTTTATTTAGACACTGTAGTTACAAACCTGCAGCCCCCCTCTGCCCCCCAGCCTGCCCCACACCGCTTCACCGCCGCTGCTGCACATGTCCTGCTGCGCCCGGCGAAGCCCCAGCCTGATGCCCGGCCAAGGGCAATGCCATTTCAACGCTTTTCCTCCCGGTAAAGTGACACATCTGACGCCCTCGTGTTTGAGCCTGGCAGTCCGAGGCATTTGCAAAAGTCTCTCTTTCCCAAGTCTTTAGGGAACCTCAGTTTCTCAGAGCTGCTTTGCAAGATCAGTGGAGAGTGAAATCTGTAGGCTTGAGCTGCCAAGAGTGGGCAAGGTGCCTCCTGAGGATCCTCTGCAGCAAGTTCTTCCTGGGCATCCCGGCGGGGAGCTCCAGGCTGGAGCTGCTCCTCTGATAGCCCACCCCCAGGAGCCTCCTCTCTCTCTTCTCTGCCTCTTTGCTTTCCAGAACATCCATGGTCTGGATGTCTCGGAGTGGGCTGGTGCATCTCCTGGGCAGGGGAAGCCCTGCTGGAGTCCTGTAGGCCTGGCTGCCTCTGCTGTCCTTGTGACCAGTGGCATGGGGACTCGTCTGCTTGCGGTCCCTTGGGCCTCCACCCATCCGTGAGCAGCCATCTCCCCCAGCAAGAGGCATCCCGGGGCGTCTGCGGCGTCCTGGCTCCTCCTGCCACCTGGGACGTATCTCAGCACCAGGAGCTCGAGGGTAACCTGAGCCCCAGTGAAAAAACAACGCCTCTTCGCTGGTGACCTGTGGGCTCTGCCCCAGGGTGACAAAGCCATACGGGGTGGTGACCTTGGGGAGATGGGGCAGGGACAGAGCTGCCCGGGCGGTGGGGTCTGGGATAGCCTGCGCAGTGGCAGCGAGCCCGGTGTTCAAGCAGGATGAGCTGGAGCCGGGTATGTCATGTTCATCCTCCACAGCTGGGTCCGAGGTGCTCCTCCGGGCCGTCCCCGCTGGCTGCCCCTTCTCCTTGACCGAGCGCCTGTGCTTGTCGTGGATGTCCAGAGAGGGGATAGTAAACTGCGGGATGCGGTCGGGGGTCACCACGTGGAGGAAGATGTCCCTGGAGCTCTTGCCCTGGAGCGCACGGGGACAGAGCATCCCCTCCCAGAGCGGCATGGTGGGACCCACGGGGCTCCCGGGAGCAGCGCTGTGTATTTATGCTCTGCAGCCAGCCCTGATTGCTCTCCGCGCGGTGACGCGCTGTGACGACGGCTGCCAGGTCCCTGCACCTGCTCCCTCCGGACCAGCAGCCATTCGTCACCCGCCCGGGCACAGGGGAGACAGACAGAGGGGGACGGGTGAGGAGACACTTGTCCCCAACCTCTGCTCCTGCTCTTCTCCTCCTGTGCAGGGCCACCGGCACCAACCGGCTCCCNCGCGCTGTGACGACGGCTGCCAGGTCCCTGCACCTGCTCCCTCCGGACCAGCAGCCATTCGTCACCCGCCCGGGCACAGGGGAGACAGACAGAGGGGGACGGGTGAAGAGACACTTGTCCCCAACCTCTGCTCCTGCTCTTCTCCTCCCGTGCAGGGCCACCGGCACCAACCGGCTCCCGTGACACATGAGACGGGAGTCGGGGGGGTACCGAGGAGAAGAAGAGCTGGATGAGCGGCGTGAGCCGGGGCTGCGGCGCCCGGGGTGGGAGGGAGCCGCACGCCAGGAGCACGAGCGAGTGCAGCGAGCGGTGGCCTGTGCAGGATGAGTCACCGTCCGTGGGCATCAAGCGGAGCTGAGCAGAAGGGGCAGCCGGAGCTGAAAGCGGGAGACAAACACTTCAGCTCTGTCTAGCAAAACTCCCATCAGGAAAATCTCCGCCTTGGCCCACGCAGTTCCCCAGAGAGATCAGCAATTTCAACCCTTGGGGCCCCCAAGTCCCTCCTCCCGTCGCTGCCGTCGCTAGGGCTGTGTGCTGGCTTGTTTCTCGCCGCATCCCTGCGCTCCCGTCCCTGCCAAGGATGGGACTGCGGCGGGGACCGGTCCCAGGCAGCCCCCAGGCGTGAGGCCACGGTGAGGGAAGGCGTTGAGCATCCCCCACTTGGGAGCACGAAACCGCTCTCCCAGCGGAGCCTCAGCCAAAGGCTGCTTCGCCTTTTCCCCCTCCGCAGAGCAGCAGAGCCGTGTTGCCCCGCCACCCTCCTCCCCTTGGAGGGAAACCTCCCCCGCTAGCAGGTGGGTAACGGCTGCTTCATGCTGGTTCCTGCTCTGCAAACGACACGGGGAGGGAAAAAGCAGCTCCGTTTCTGTGCGGTGCGGGGTCTGTCCCTGCCGCGATGCGGCTGACTTGTTGGAACGTGCCATGTTTACGTTCTGCCCTGTACCGGGAACCGAAGAGGCTCTGCTGTGGGTTTCAGGCTTGTTTTGACACAAACGAGGGTTGGGAGACTGGAGAAGCCCAGGAGACCATCTCAGAGCATCATAAACAGCCACATCCCGGCTCCGCTGAGGGGGGGTTCAGGTCTGTGCCCCAAACGCGTGGCCAGTGGCAGGGCTACAAGCAAGATCTGCGGGTTCTGGATACATCACCTCTGCCACGATGCCCCGTTCGGCTGGACGGGGCAGGGAGGTGGGTGCCCCGTTATCCCGACACTGTGCCCTTCGCCCCGAGGGCAGTGCCCACACGCCGTGCCCGCTCCCCAGGTCTCACCGGCATCTGCAGCAGGATGCGTGTTGCCTTCCAACAGGGTAAAGTGACACCCAAACATTAAATGCCTTTCCCCGCTCCAAATCCACCTGCTTGGTCGAAATAACAGCTGAAAATCCCTCCTAATAGTTGTGAGGCCTGAGCTGGTCAGAGACGTGACCCCAGCCCATCTGCACGTCGCGGTGCCCGGCTCGGCCAAGCGCAGAGCGGGGGCAGGATCGACGCTGAGCTGGGCACGGGGTCAGCAGCTCCGGTGTCCACGCAATGCCCAGCGCAGCTTTCAGGTGTGCGGTCAGCACGATGTTAAAAGCTCAGCGAGTGCCCAGAGCAGAGGCTGGGAGGATCTTCTGGGAGGATCTGCTGCGAAGCAGCTTTTGGAAGGTGCTTCCAGGGGCTCAGCTGAGTCCGTTTTACGAAGGGGAGTGTGCGCGTGTGTGTGTGTGTTCATGTGCGCGCAGAACTGCTGGCTAATTGATCCAGCTGTGGTTTCAAAGAACCGGGCTTGCTCCCTTCCTTTCATCTTTACTGACTAAAACAAACACCAGCCCCAGCTTCCCCCCAGCCTGGGATCAAGGGGAGGGCACAGACCAGGAGGGACGCTGAGGGGCCGCCCCTCACCCGGGGTCCAGCTCCTCCTGTCGCTGGGGGCTCAGGTTTTCCGTCATCTCATCACCCTCTGCCTTCAGCTATTTGCAGCAGCACAGAGTCAGGGGAGAGATCCCAAATCGGAGTCTTGGCTTGGCAAGCTATAACCCCCAGGAGGAGACAGGCACCCCAACTGGAGAGACAATGACCCCCTAATGGAGAGCCATCAACCCTTAAGCAAGACACCAGGACCAGTACTGGTACCAGGGGAACCCCCAATGGGAGGGCACTGGGCTGCCCCACTGATGAGCGAGGCCAGTGGCTCGTCAGCGTGACAAGGAGCAGCTGGGCCAGTAGCTACAAGTAGCTTGAGGGCTGCAGGCTGGGCTAAGCCAGGTTTCTGTCCAGTCTGGGCTCTTGGGCTCCATGGAGCAGCAACTAAGGCCGTGCACCAGCTCAGAGCAGGTAGAGATCCTCCAGGTGCCAAAGGGGTTGTTTGTGCTGGGGGCACTGTCAGAGGTGGTGTGGAGGATGTCTGACGTTTCTCTCTCTGTCTAGGGGAGGGCGGTTACCTGCAACGAGCCCTACTCCTTCTCCAGCAGGTTCCTGCAGCAGATCCTTCAGCTGAGTTTTGTCAAGTACCTGGTAGGTGATGTTCCTGCTGCTGGAGGAGTTTGAGGCCAAGGGGATGGGGCGATAAAACCTTGAGACTGGCAGTTCTTTTGGTTTCTTTGCCAGATATTCTCTCTTTTTTCAGTCTTTTCCCTCTGCCCTGTGCTCAGTGTGTGCTTGTCCTCTGCTTTCCTCCCCATCCCAGCTCTTGCCCTCGGCTTGGTTTGGTCTTGCCTTGCTCCCCCTTCTGCCAATGGTTGCTGCAGGATTCGTGTTTCTCCTTCTCTGGGCCAGGAGAAATGGGAGGTCTTTGGGGACGAGGTACAATCTAACTGGTCCTGTTTTACCTGGCTAAAGCTGGTCTCCACTCAGCACTGCACTGAGACGGAACAGGGTTTCAGGTTTTCACTGAGGATTTTAAATAGCGGGAAGTTCTCACGTGACCTAACGTAGCGCTCTCTTGTTTGCAGCTGAAGATGCTTCAGAAAGCGTCAGTCTGGATTGGATTTGTGGTCCCTGTGGAGACCATTATCCGCAAAGTCTACCCCACCCCGTCTCCCACCAGGCCTAGACGACTCGCCAAGAAGCGCCGGGGGAGACTAACACGCCTCCTCCTCTCCGCTGTCCCTACCAGGATTCAGACCATCCTGGGCTACCTGCCAGCAGACTGGGGCGAGAGCAACATGCCCAAAGGTGAGAGCTGTGGCCTCCTGGAACACCTGAAGGCTTCGCAGCTAAGAAGCACACAGCATGACATCAAAACACATTAGAGCTCCTATGCTCCATCAAAACATGGAGCTCCTATGCTGGGTGGAAAGCTGGGGAAACACAAAGATGTATGCGTTCATGCTGTATGTGTAGCGATTGTGCCTCCTATGAATCCCTGCAGAGATCCAGGAAGCTCTGATCACCCCATCTAACAAAGCGAACAAGAGGAAGCGGGATGACGTAGCTCTGGAGGAGCAGGAGACCTTGTTGGTGGTGCTGGAGCGGGACCTGCCGGATGATGACTCTGAAGACCTCACATATGAGGTATGATGTGCTGAGCAGGTTTGTTCTGCGGGAGCTGAGCAATTTGGAGATGATTGCGTTTAGCCTCGGTGTGCTCCTGGTAGACCGGGAGTGTCCCTGCACAGGTCTGCAGTGGAGCCCGAGCAGGGAGCTCCGAAGAGCTTTCCTTTATTGTACCCCTTCTGAGGGCTGCAGGCTGTCCAAAGAGCGCTCGAACATCTCTTTGTCCGTGCCTGAGAGGTGTGGGTGTCCCACTTGTCCCATAACATTGAAGTTTCCCTGTGGCTGATGTCCCTGCAAAGCAGCATCTTGGTCACCCTTGGCTGTGGCTCCCAGTGCCATTGGGAATGGGGTCGGTGAGTCCTTCCTCAGAGTGCCTCTTCCCTCCCCAGCCCTCGGACGTGGAAACGGATAGTGAAGAGTACAAGTCCCAGAATGACACCGAGACAGACCTGGAGCTTGAAGAGCAGGATGGGACCATTATGCTGAAGGACTCATCAGATCTCCAGGTGAGTGGGCCTGCCCCATGCTGGCTGCACGCTCTGTCCTGGGCAGACTTGAGCTGGAAGGATGTGCTTCAGTCCTTGTTCCCTCAGCTACAGGAGGAGAGGGGTCGGGGTTACTCAGCTACTCTGAATTTCATGAGATAGCTCATGGGTTTTGTGCTGCCCTTCCACAGAGCTGCGGTCTGACCATGTCCCTGTCCCTGCAGGTGGAGGACATACAACCCACTGGGGTCAGCAATACCGCAGAGCTGCTGGCAGCAAGCACGGAGCTGGGACCAGAGGCTCCAGCTGGGTCCAGTGGTGGGGAAGATGCTCCAGATAGTGGTGACGGTGATGCCCAGAAGCCACAAGCTGATGTGAGCAGTGGGGATGGCAGTGAGCAGGACACTGACGCGGATTGTGATGAGAGCAGCAGTTTGTCACAGTATGGGGTAAGGACTTCTCTGTGCCGAGCCATAATCCCACCCACCCTCCTTCAGTGTGGAGCAGGGGAGGTGTCACAAGCTGCTTGTGCTCAGAGGTGTTTTGGCCTGGGAGGATGTCCCCAGGCTCTGAGCCTTTGTGACAGCTCTCCATTCCCTCTGCTGCCCAGTAAGCTTGGAAAGGGTTGTAGGGGGCTCTAGTTCTTCACCCTGTACAAAGAGACAACCTCAGTCCCCATATGTTGTTGAGATGATGCTGAGTGGACACAGTGCCATGGGCATCATCACCCTGGAGTGACAGGACTGCCAAATGCCACTTGAGTGTCTTGTGCTGGTAACCAAAGCAGCCCTCTCTGAACCAGGAGCCCTTCATGACTTGCTGGCCAAGATATCTTGTGCTTTAAAATGGGGAGGATCTGTGGGAGGGTCTTCATCGCTAGCAACTTCGCGTGGGGTCCTTCACCGCTCTAGACCCATCTGTTGCCAAAGCACTGGTGGGTGCCCTCCCAGTTCCCAGGAAGGTGGCGCTCAGCCGCCTGGCTGGCGGGGAAATGGAGGGTGAGGAGAGGTGTGGGGTGGGTTGGTTCGTACCAACTCACCCCCCAGGGTCAGTGATGGCTGCCCAGCGTTACGCATAAAATCTCTTGTGTTTTCTAGGATAAGCAGGAACCCTGAGCCATGGACCTGGACCTCTGCCGTGGCTGCAAAGTGCCTGGTTCTCTGGGGCGGCTGTGTCCTCGAGTAAGACTTCTAGTTAAATGCTATGTTGGTATTTTTTTGAACTCTATAATAAAATTACCCTATTTTTTCATGTGAATTGGGATGCAATTGACTGTCGTACCTAGAGCTGGCAGGTTCTGCCTGTGCACCAGCTGGCATGGACGTACTGCTGCTGGGAGTCCAGGGCATGGGGCCGCCAGTGGGACCTTCTCCTCCCATCCTCCCTGTGGAGAGGCTCTTCATGGCTTCTCGAAGGGCGATGCCTTTGGGAGTGCTGCGATGAGTGATGGGAAGGAGAGGGGCACAGGGAGCGGAGCTGCAGGTTCAGGCTGAGTAGAGCAGGGTTTCCATGTGGCAGTACCTGGGTATGGCCACGCTGACTAATCCCCAGATGTCCCCGGGGCTGGCTGGCTGCGGAGGTGCAGGATGGGTGCCTTAGCAGAACATCCTTCCGTGTGCATGATGCCTCCAGAAATACAGGAGGGAGCAAGTCTCTGCCCTTGGGATAAATCAACCAACTTCATGTGGGGCCCATGTTGCTCCGTGAGCACTTGTAGGTCTTCAGGCGGCTTTCTGGCTGCTTTTTATCTGGGTGTTTCTGCATGGAACCTTCTCCCTCTGCAGGGATCCTACAGAGGACCCTGGTTCAGTGCAAGAGTTGAGCAAAGGTTGGTTCAGGGTCTGGCAAAGGCTGGTTGGGATCAGAAAGTGCCTGAACACAACCCACAGCTCTGGAGTGACTTGAGATTGGCCAATGATTGATCTGCTGCCTGGAACAAGTCACAGTACCTGAAGCTGCCCAGAGCAGTAACTCCTCCAAACACGAGTATGAAAATGGGAACAGCCGAGGGTGTCGGGGGCTCTGGCTCGGGGCACGCCTGGAGGCTGCGTCTGATGCACAACTGCCTTGAGCCGTATTTGCATGTGTATTGACTGGGACTAAAAATGCTCCGACTGTTTAAAAATAACTGTGGCATCCTGCAGCAGGGATGGCGCGCTGAACAAGCTGAGTTCTCGGGCAGGTTTCACCTGGATGGACCGGAGCAGCTCTGCTCTGAGCACGACAGCCACTGCTGCCTACCAGCTTAGTGCTGTCTGTGCTTGCACCCCGTCACGGGCAAAGCCTCTGAAGAAGTATAAATCCTTCCCAGCTCTGAAGGGAGGGGGGTGCTGAGATGCCCCGAGGTCTTGTTCTCGTGTTTTCCAATTCATACAGGCTGCAAGAAAGAGTGGGAGTTAAAAATCCCAGGGAGTTCAAAGGCAGGGGGTTAACGAGGACGGAGGTGTCCTCGCTCCCAGACCCTGCTGTGATCAGGGATGCTAATGTCTTTCTAATTAAAGATTGTTCCTTCTGTTAAAAGCTGCTCTGGGGCACGTTGTGCTCTGTGCAGCTCTTCCCGCTGGGCTACAGCAATCCTGCGAAGGGCGGCTCTGGCCAGCAGCAAGCCGTTGAAAGGAAGAAATGGTTGTGCTGTAAACCAGTGGATGCTTCTCCTCGAGCTGCAGCCTTTAAACCCCCCTGGCACTGGGAAGTTGCCTTTCCCTGTCCAGGTCTGGCCGGAGACCTGGCCCTGTACCTCCGCTTCGGTGGGGCACATCTTGGACTAAACAGAGCTATTTTTCTCCCGGGTTAGAGCAGTTATTTGTGCTCCATCAATGGGCAGAGCGCTCCTGAGTCAGGAAGCTCAAGCAGCCATAAAGCTCCTCCACAACCTTCCCGGTGGCAATGTCTCTTTAAATGCAGGTACGCCCTTTACCTGGCGTTATCTGCAACCACAATAGCACTGGTTTCATTACTGGTGAATAATGGCAAGATTTTTCTCAAGGCTGATAAAGGAGCTGATATTGCAACTCCTGGATATTATATTGGGCTCGGCATTAATTCGGTTGCTCCTCGTTTGTGTTTGATAGCTCTCCCATTGTCTGCAGCCGGCGTTGTCAAAGCAGAGATTAATAAAACATCCTTTAGTGGCGCGTAGCTGGGTAAGGGCTTTTTCTGAAATCTGTGCAGGCTTTTCCTGCTTGCCTCTGAGCTTTAGCAGCACTGGATGTGGAGATAAAGAGGAGGCTTTGTTCACTGTCTGGGTGCCAGGCTGCAGAGTGATTGTGCCTTAAAAATGTAGTGCGGAAGCAACTAGCAGTAAATGTGGCTCCATGAGCTCACCTGCAAATTAATTCCATGCACACCTGGCTGCGATGAGGGGCATGCCCAAAGCTTCCCAGATCTTAAGCCCTGATTTAGGAAGAAGAGACCTCCTCAGAGGAGCGTGGAGGAAACGAATGGCTTGGTGGAGTGAGAACTAGCTGCGGAGCCGCTTTATCCCAAGGTCGTCCCCTTGATTCCAGCCCAAGTAAGTAGGTGGACGGTGTTTGTATTGTCGTCGAGGCAGGGGGGAAAAGGAGGGAGCTGACGGTCGGGCCGGTGTGCGAAGGCTCCGCCTGGAGAGAGGCGGCTGATGGTCCGGGAGGTGCCTGAACGTGGCGGTGGCTGCTGGTGGCCCGATGGCCGTCACCGCTGCTGGGGGGTAACGGCTTCTGCGGGGCTGCGAGTGAGCTGCCCGAAATACCTGCTTGCACGGGGGCTTCACCTAGTTGCGGTAGGATGAGGCTTGTACATCCTAGAAACGCACATTTGTGGCTGGAAGGCCGTTGTGGGGTGGTTCAGATGTGGTACTACAGAACCTGGAGCTTTTTGAGGACTTGGCCCCTCTCTACAGCTGGGTGGAGGTGGGGGACTGAGAGTGGGGCACGGCAGGGAGGGGACAGGCTGTCCCGCTGCCAAAAGGCGAGAATCCGCTAAGCGCTTCTGAGCATCCCTTCCCTTCCTCTCCATTGTCCCTGTTTTTCCCTGTCTGTGACTTTTTTGCCCGTTTCTTTTCTGCTGGTGTGGGGAGGAGAAGCGCAGGGACATGCCCTGGGCCACGCAGGGTGGCTGCAGCCCAGCTCAGTTTGGGTCCGCACGATGCGAGGAAGAGCCTGATGGAGCTGGTTATGGAACTCTGGTCGGATGGAGAGGCTCGGAGTCCTTGGCGTCCTCTGTTCTGGGAAAAGGCCAAAGAGGGGATGTGGGATGTGCCCGTCGGAGTCTCTGCTGTGCTTGGGCACAGCCCTGTGCATCGCCCAAGCCCAGCTCTTGTGTGGTTTCCCCCCTCGCCCTTCCCCTGGGTGCCAGGAGCTGGGTGGAGGGGGTGGCTGTGGTGGGAAGCAGGGCTCAAGGGCTGTGTCGAGGCACAGGTTCCTCCCCCTCCATCCTGGAAATCTCCAGTCTTGGCTTTTTCAGGCCGTGTTTCCCTGCCTCCTCCCGCAGACCAGAGGGGTTGGGATGGTGGGAACCAGGCAGGCTCTGGGTCCCGGAGCGGCACCTTCCCCAGCCCCGGGGTCTGTTTAGTCTCGGTGGCTTTGTCAGTGACACCAGGGCCAGTCCCACCTCCTCGGTAAGGGCCACCACAGAGCAAATCAGGTGCTGGGAGAGGAGGATGGGAAGGAGGGGGCATGGGGAGAGGGAGAGAAATGGAGGGGTTAATGCAGTGGTAGGGGACGAAGAGACAAGCACAGCCCTTGGGGGGGCCTGAAGGGGTAAGCGAAGGTGACCCCGATGGTCGGGGTCCCCAGAGGGTTTGTGGACCAAGCAGTCTGCAAAGGGCTCCGTGTTAGACCTATGATGAGGGAGTTGTGCGGGAAACAAATGGCTTAATTGAGGCAAAAATGATTGTAATTAGCGTGAGCAAATCCAATTAGGAGCCATGGGCGGGTTACCTTGGGCCTGTCATTGGGAGCGCGGGGGGCTGGGGTGGTGCGGGAAAGGGGGCGGCGGGTGCTCCCCCGGGGCTGGCGCTCATTAGCATCCTCTCCTCCTCGGGCTGCTGGCCCTGCGCCCTGGACGGAGCCTAATTAGGATGGAGAAATGGATTTGCCAGGCTGTGCTCAGCGGAGGGGTGAGCCGTCGGTAACGGGGCTGGCAGGCAGAGCGGCAATCGCCGCCCGCAGAGCGGCTTCGTAACAAACACTGTCGGCTGTTCAGAGCTGGTAATCGAGAGGGTCAGAAACCCTATTCCAACCTTGCTCCAGGGCTGGAAGGAGCATTTTGCTCTTTCCTACAATGAGCAGAGAGAAATTGTTCCTGTTTGTCCTTTAGGGGTGACCGCCGGGTTCCCCGTGCGCCTGGGGGCTGCAGCGGGGGGACGTGCTCGCCTGCAGCGCCTCTGCCCTGCATGCTGCAAATAATGAGGTTAAGTGTAATTCTTAAAATTACAGGAGGCGTTCCTTTCCTATCGCATGCATACAACTGCCAGGGACTCAAAACATTCATTTCCAGCAAAAGCATCTTTCTGGGTCACAATTTTTGTTACAAATTTTTTTTTCCTCTATTTTGGGAAAACATGAAACCGCAGCGTTTCTCTTCTCATCGGGTTTCTCTCTCCTGTTTGGTCCCCCCAGAACTGGTTATTCGCACCACTCCAGCAGTGAGGGGCAGGCACTCAGCACCGCCTGAACCCAATCCCAGGGCCTTTTCCAGCCCACCCTCCCCACCGCCCCCCCAGGGATGCTCACCCTCCTGTGGGTGTGGGACCGGTGGGAGCAGGGACAGGGCTGGGGTTCGCAGCCGGGGGCTGCTGTGGCTCTCATCCATCTCTGGGCAGCTGTTGGAGCAAATCCGCCCATCAGGGATGGCTGGATGGGTGCTGGGCTTTGGGACACGGCTACGCTTGGCTTGAGGTGTTTCCCCCCCAGCTGCTACAGCTGCGTGAAATCCTGCTGTGGGAGAGCTGCTGCTGTAACCAGGGCTCCTCTGCTGCATGAACCTCTGCGAGCAAACAGCCCGGCACTTCAGCTGTGTGGAG
>RSEF01000072.1:0-11762 GCA_003993805.1 Himantopus leucocephalus | reverse complement strand
CTTTTAAGCACGAATAGTACGAATTTGCCTAAAATATCTTCCAACTTATTTTTCAGCTAAAGAAGCATACATTTTTTGGTTCAATGAAAGTCAAGGGAGTTGTACTGCTGATTTTACTAAATACTTTCACGTAGGGAGGAGTGGGAATGACAGTGCACAGCCTCTGTTTTGAAGAGTTTTTTTCTATTGAAGCCTTCGTTCACTTTTTAAACTTAGTATAAGTCAGTGCCAGAGCTTCACCTGCAGGTTTGCATTGAAAAAATCTGCTGCATATAATTAATGGCTGTCATGGCATTGGAGTCATATGCTTTAAGACGGAGCTGGATGCGTAATATGGAGGCACTGCGAAAGGGAGACCTGGGGGGGCTGCCCCTACCTGGGCAGCTGCCCGCAGCGGTGCTGTGGCCAGTGGCCTCCTTGTAGGCAGGGACTGCTGCCAGGCTGGCTGCACTGAGAGGCAGTGAGGCTGACCCTGGAGCAACCATCTCTGGAACTGGGCTCAGGAAGAGAGTGCTGTCCTCCCCTCCCCTGAGAAAACAGTGTTTTCATTTTTACTTCTCCCCAGGCTTGTGAAATGAAAGTACAGTTCAAGAGCTCACATGCTTAAATAAACAGTTTGTCTAAGATTGAGGGGTTGCATTATTGCTTAGATTTCAGTCTGGAGACTCCAGCATGTGCTTTCTCCTTTCTGGGGTGGTTATTGCTCTTGCTTCTGTCCTCATTCTTTGCAGAATCCTTACACTGGGAATCTTATCTTTNGCTCTTGCTTCTGTCCTCATTCTTTGCAGAATCCTTACACTGGGAATCTTATCTTTGCTAAGAAATGAGAGAGCTTTTCACAACTGCTGAACATGCCACGAGCACTGGGCTTATTTTCTGTCTTGCCCAAAACAATGTTGTGTAGCATTTCTTCCTAGCACGCCCATGCAGCAGCAGGAAGAATCAGAAACAGAAGTATGGAAGAAATGCGCCTTGAAGACAGCTGTAGGAGATAGCAGCACAGCAAAATGGCCAAAGCAGCAAAACAAGAAGATTGAACAACGGGGGAGGGGAGAAGTGGACTGGGTGAGAGGAAAAGAACATGAAAAAGAGAAGGGGAGGGAGTTAGTCAAGAAGCAGTAAGAAGAAAGAACTGGAAGTTGAAGGACAAGCAAAATGTAAGTCGCAGTTGGTGCAACTCAAAGATCCCTGATCAAACATCAGGGAGTTTTAAAGGGGTGAGGCAAATAAGCGTAGCAAACCAGATCTCAGCGCAGCTAACCTAGAATGAGACAACAGTTAGATCTTTAACTTCATTCCAGCCTGAAGAGAGGCCAATTTTTGCAGAAGTGTTTTTAATATGTATGTAAGTTTAGGTTTAATACACTTTTTCCATGTTCACTCAGAACCAACTCAGCTCTGTAAGAATTGGTTAGTGAATCAGCACAAGCTCCCTCAGCCATCTAGCTCCACCAATCCAGGCAATTTATATCTTGGGCTTCGGGCTTAGGTCCACAGATAAAACAAACCAAGCAAAACCCCTTTGTGAATTCTTGTAGCACAAGTGCCATTGCAGAGGGGGTTGCATGCTGCAGACCAAGCTGCAGCGAGAGGCCTTCCCTCCTTGCTCACATGTGTGGGATGCCTCTGGGGCGAACTTNTTTGTGAATTCTTGTAGCACAAGTGCCATTGCAGAGGGGGTTGCGTGCTGCAGACCAAGCTGCAGTGAGAGGCCTTCCCTCCTTGCTCACATGTGTGGGATGCCTTTGGGGCAAACTACAGGGTTAGGCTTCTCCCATATTGTCGTAATGGATTCTCAAATAAAATGAGTGGGGATGAGCAGAATCAGTTTGCCATTTTTGAAGTGTGTGTGTCACACTGTGCTTGAGATTCCTGCATGGAGACAGCATTTGACCCTGTGTTTTATCATCAGGAAGTTGCATCTCTCCTCCAAAGTTTCAGGATATGGAATGATACTGTTGATGCATAGTACTACCCAGGCTGCCTGTCAAATTACCTGGTCATTGCTTGCTGCATTGTCCACTGCAGGTGCTGCTGCTGTAGAATTAGTATGTGCTCATCCATGTGCTACTGCTGGCTGCTAACACAGCAGGAAAAGATAAACCCACTCTTGTGCTAACTCGCTAGCAAGAAGATAGTAACTCCAGCCTTGTGTTGTGACAGGCGAGTGCTAGGCTTACATGATGTTCTCTAATTGTGGGAGAGTTTTCTTACTGATCCTTTAAAAGGAAGTAGCTAGTAGACCTGCATCTGGTGGCAGGCATCAGGAAAGGCGATTCTGTCCTACTGTGGCTCACCAGCCTTGATGTAGGCTTTGTCCAAAGAGCCTGAGATTTCCCGTTCATAACCTGTTGTGATGATAGTAGAGAGTCAGGCCTTCCTGTCATTGGAAATGTGCTTGAATTTGTCCAGGACATTGGAAGGGAACACCTATAGTTAACTGACAAGCGTGACTGATTGTCATCGCATGAGTGCTGGCGGTCAGTGTGTCAGCGAGCCATTTCAGCTATGTGACAGCATCATTAGCATTGGTGTCCTCCTGACCTTCATTATCTTGTGGGAGGGAGGAACAGCACTGACTCATGAAAGCATGGCTTTTAGGTTGCATTAATGGTGCTGCTGTTGCTTACTGAAGTATCCAAAACTGCATAGAATTTGGGTTTTGAGATGATAAGATTGGTGTATCACTCAGCACTTGAACCTTGGTTGTGCAGTTATAGTGTAGGTATTGCTTGTGTAAAGAGATAGGGATTGCTTATTGTGATGTTTCCCTGCAGGGGACAGAAGCTGGACAGGTGGCAGTGTAGGCTACCTTAATGAAGAACGTTGCATGAAAAATTCACACATAACTGAACACAAAGAGCTTTTAGTTTGGGAAGTTGAATTTTTCTTAAAAAAAAAAAAAGCAACAAACAACCAAGAATTCTGTACTTTAGGCTTACATTATCCCCCAAATTTGTGTCTGGTCTTGGAAACCTGTTTCCCCCCCTGCACCCCTCCAACAGCAGAGCAAAGCAGTTAATGTGAGCCATGCTGCTCCATAGGAGTCTAATACGAAATTAATTGTTTCCATTATGCGGCCATTCTTCTGGGACTCGCTGTGGTGCCGGGATGGGATAATTCAGTGCTGGAATTTTTGTTTTCTCTTTTTCTCATCTTGAGCCTTTTTTTATTCCAATTGCAGATGTATTTTTAAAAGCTTAACAGTATGTCAAATCTTTTGTACAAAGGACTGTCAGCTGCTGTTTGCTTTCTTCTGTCTTTTACTTTAATCAGGCAGGCCAGTAAATGATGTGAAAAGCATTTTTCTTTGCTCCTTCAGCTTATGCAAATCTGTTGCTTAGGAACGAAGAGGAGCTTCAGTCCCGAAAGGAACATCTTATGCTGATCCTCTTGGCAAAAAGGTGGATTGTGCAGTCCAGAGCATGGAAAAAGAGCATTCAAATGGAGAAGATCCAGTGCATTGCTGTTCTCTGAAGCACTTTAGTTATGAGTCTGTTAAAAGGTTTTCTGCTCAGCCTGAATTGATAGGTATGCAGTTGAACAGCTGAGGCTTTTGAAGTTTAATTAAAATAGAACTAAAATGGATTTTTTGAGAGAGATCTTGGAGGTTTGAAAGAAAAGTGAATATTATAGTAATTGCTGTGCTGTTCTTGGAAGAGTAAATCCATTCCTTTTGTTAGCTCTTCCCTTCACAAGGGCCTTTTGTGATCAGAGTCTCATGGTTTAACTTGAGTAGGAACATTGCACAGAATATTGAATCAAATATTCTTCATAGAAAAATGATTTAATTGATTTTCTGCAAGCCAGTAACATAGAAGAATNGGTTTAACTTGAGTAGGAACATTGCACAGAATATTGAATCAAATTTTCTTCATAGAAAAATGATTTAATTGATTTTCTGCAAGCTAGTAACATAGAAGAACGACACAATGGAACAGAAGAAACCTGAAAATGTTGTGTTGCTATAGGGATAGAACTTAACTTCTGCTGCTGTGCCGACCAAGCCTGTTCCTGTGGGAATGTTATCATTAATTCCCATAGAGTTCACTGAGATTGGTCCTATAGACACTGGTTCAGCAGGCCATTCAATCGTCTTTTTAAATTTATCTCTATTTTAATTTCTCTCCTTCTGTGCATGGACTGCGGAATGCAATTGTAATCTTCAGTATCCATGCCAGGCTTGAGATTTTGTTTTAAATTAAGATTCAAAGATGCTTTTGCCGACTTAGGAAAGAAGAGAGGCAATGTCAAAGAAGTGCTGTTTAAAGTGCAGGCAGACTTCCTCTTTGTCTTATTTTGAGCCTGGGAACATGTACCAGCACTTGGAGATCAAATACATCTATTTAAAAGCAAAATGAAAAAATGTGTCCAGTGGACTGCAAAAAGACACAGGACATCCCTTCCCAACACCTGTTTTCAGTCAAATGAAACAAGTGTTCTCATCTGCAAAGTCATAAAATATTCTCAAATTTCTGTAATCCAGAAATTTTTTGTTAGTTGTTTAAACTCCACCTTAATTATCTCACTCTTTGGCATGATCCTTCTCCATTTTTTTGGATATGAAATAATTTTTTCCGCGTACAGATTTCAGTGTTTGGGATCTTTTTGGGTTACGTAGAGCACGGGTCTTACCAAAACCAATTCCCTGAACATCCCAAAACACCTCTGCTTTCTTGGGCTGCACTCTCATGCTAATATTTGTATGTGTTTTATTGGTGTTGGATATATGCTAGTTTCAAGACCTTACATTGTTCTGGGTGCAACTGTGGCCCGTTCTGTGCAGCAGAAGGTGGGGTGTGCTGCAGCATCTCTTCTTGCCCCACTTGTGCAGTTGCACTCCCACATTGCTGAACATACTGTGGTAGCTTCTTCAGCAGCGGAGAAAGAGAGAGAGATGGTGTTGGAGCAGGTCAGGCTTTGCTGATCCCAGCTTGGAGCGTGGCGTGCGGCCCCTGGCTGCCAGCTGCAGCCCCGAACTGCTGATCCAGCCTTTTGTGACCGGGGGCCCCAACCTCTCCTGTCAAGCAGTGGGAACTAGCCCTACAGTTATGGTGGCCACAGGTTATGTGTTTCCTGAACTGTTATAATGCTGTTTGAAGTGTAACTGTCTGCATTTTGAGTGGATTCATGCTGCTTGTAAATTTCAAGTTTTCTAGGAGCTCGTGGTTAAATGACTAAAAATATAAGCTTTGGAGAATTTCTTAATTTTGTTTTTTTGAGATGTCTATTTAAGATACTGGTGTCCAAGAACGGTGAAGTAAATGACTCCCTGTAGTCTGACTTGTATGGTTTGTAAAAATGAAGAGTTTATGATAATTTCAGTGCTCAACCCTCTTTTGTATCTGAATGCTGACTTTGTTTTACGCTTTGTTCCAGGAAAAGCACTTGCACTGTCTGTGTTAGGCTCTTGCATTTCCCTGTGCTCCCTGTTGCTTTTCATTAATTACAGCAGGACGTTAGCCAGTACCACTACTTCTCTGACTCTTCTCACCCTGAGATTCTGCATAGCTCAACTCTTTTCCCATTTGGCATTCCCCCATGGCTCTTCCCACCTGCCCAGCCAAGTGCGGCCGGAGGTGGTGGTGTGTATGTTTGGGACAGGGAGGGACAGGGTCTGTCAAAAGAGAAAGCAGTGGTAGGTGGGCCCCTCTGAAGAGGGTAGGACCTCAGGAGAGGTTTGCTCTTCTGTGGCTGCTATGGGGACAACACAGGTAGGTGGCGGTTCGTTCAGGAGCAGATGGGACATGCCCCATTTTTCAGCACCCATTTTCAGAGTCCATCCCAAAAGTGCGATTAAACAAGTGGAGGAAAGTTTTTTCGTCCATCACTTTCTCATCTACCACTACTAGCTTGCTGCAGCACTTCGTGCCAGGGAAGCTCAAGGACCCAGCTGAATAAAGACACTTGTTTAACTCTCAGGCTATTGGGGACATTCTGGTAATTCAGCTGAAGTTAAGCTGAACAAAGTGCAGATCCTTTACATCGTTTTCTCTGACAGACTTTTTTTTTTTTATTGGAGATTAATGATAAAAGGAAATCCTCATCCGTGAACAGCTGAGCCATTGCCTAAATGAGTTGAGCCTTTGCTCACCTTATCAGCTTGAGCACCCTCAGCGGTGAGGTTGGCTGCTGCCACCTCCATGTGTGATATCGGTGCTGGGAGAGGTTCCCTCTCTGTGGCATTGCCTGCTCACTCCTCAGATCTTTCCCTTGCCATGATACCAGCTAAATCCTTCTTTCATTTTCTGTGAAAGTTTACTTTCCAGGGCACAAGATGCGCATGTGGTAGCAATAGACCTAGTTGTGTCCATCGCCTGATCTTTCTGGTGTGCAGCAGTATGGCAAAAGATGTGCTGTAAGGAACTGACAGCAAAAAATACCTGGAAATTGTCACTGTGTCCAGATTATTACCTGCTGCAACCTTTCATATTTCAAGCGGGAAGACTGCTGGCTTACAGCTCTGACAGTTGTGTGAGGATAAATCCTTAAAGATTTCAAGATGAGGGTGCTTAGGTGTTTTCAGGTTGTCAAATCTTTGAGTGAGTGATGCAAAGGCTGAAATGCTTGTCAGCTATGGGATTTAGGTTTTAATTATTTTTGTTTATTTGAGGGAAGTTTAACATTGTTACTCCTTTTTCCAAAAAGGAGAGCAAGGATTGACATAAAAGTGAATGCCTCTGCTTGCTGTGTAATGGTCTAAATCAGTGTCTTCTGAAGAAAAGTTGCTTTTGCTGTAGCTTGATACTCTACTTTTTTTTTTTTTTGACCAAAGGACTGCATTATACTATTTATCTGTTTTCTGTGGGAATCGTCACTTGACAATCTTAGTCCAGGGAACAATGCCAATTTGCAAGTAATTTAAACGGCATGTGTACTTGTACCTATCCAAGGAATTAGTTCCCATTATTACCCTATATATTTTCAGGATACTCAATATACTCTTTGATTTTTTTTTTTTAAATGTTTTGTGATAACGTGGTACCATCCTCATCATCTCCTGATCTTGTCTAACAGAGCCGTAGAATTTCATCTGATAATTTTTGTGGTGATGGGCTTTATTTTTCACCTGTAAGTAGATATTATAAAACTCAGTTATTTGAGGTTAAACTTTTTATGTTGGGAGTCAATGTCTTTAAGGCCATTAGAGGCTGGTTTTGGGGAAGTCTTGAACAAATGATTGTGGCAGAGGCTGAAGAGGAACTGCGTGGTAATTTCTGCATTTATAACAAGGTTTCAAGAAGCCTATAGTTACCTAAGTTCATTTGCTTTACCCGTATTTATTTTTTTTTAAACTTGGTTGCTAGCTACAAGTTGGATTGTGTGTGCTGTTGCTTAACACGTATAAGAACTATCTCCTGTCATCAAGCATCATTTTCCTGTTTTAGCTATTTATAGACTGAGTGCCTGAGTTGTGTTTTGATCTTCTCTTTGATAAATAATCTGACCCGCCTAACTGTCACTGAAAGAAACCTTAAAAACTCAAAGCTTTTTTATAACTACTTAGCTTCCTAGAATTTGGGGGAATTTTTTTAACTTTGCGTTTGAGAGCTGAATAGTGTTAAAGCAGTCGTCTCTCCCACACTGATTCTGAAGTTAATGCTCTTTTCTCTACTGTCTGCTTTCTCAGTCCTTACCTTCTGGTTTTTTTATTATTTCTTCTGATTGCTTTTCTATTTTTTTTGTCCAGAAGACTTTTCACCATAATTTGCTCCTGTTCATATTTTTTTCCCAGATAGTCTGAAGCCTCAGGAGGTCTAAAAGATAAGGCTGAGAGATGTGTCCTGGGTGTTTTCTGATATGCTTGGAATTAAGAATATAGACCTTTTGCAGATACTTCAACGTTATTCTGTAAGGATGGAGATGTGAAAACAGTGTCTCTATTTCGATTGACCTTCCTCTCGTCTAAATGCCAAGAGCGATGTTGTGAGGAGAGCACTGCATACCATGCAGTTGCATGGCTGTAAACAACAGTACAGAATTATGACATTTAAAAAAGACTGGTAAATCTTTTGTCCGAATATATTTCAATAATAAGCCAGCTCTGAAGTTAAATCAAAATGTAAACAGTGCTAAAGGGACTTCAAGGTCTGGTGCCTTTTTTTGTTTTGTTTTTCTTGTGGACAAAATGCGATGAAGGTGGCTCAGTGAGCTTCTCTGCAGCACAAGCTCTTCTGAGCAAGTCACACCCAGCCAGTGCTCCTCTCCTTCAGAACTGAAGAAAAGGAAGAACATCTTAATTTAAGGTAGTCAGTGGCCTTGCACTAACATACTCAAAGTTTCCCTAAAACCCCTGTGATTGATACCTCTGATCCTTGGACATGGTAGGACTTGGCACTGTAAGGCTGAAGATTGTCTGTTCAGGAGACAGGGATTTTCTTACTTTGAAATCCAGAAAAAGGAGCTGAGAAATCAGCACAGATGCTGCTGTCTCCTGCTTAGAAAGCCGGGTGTGCTCATCAAACACGAAAATTTAGCAAAACAGCATGCTGGCATATGTGATTCTCTCTGCTGGAGAGAGAATGTCAGATAATGAATGGTTCTTAATTAAGTTGTGTATGTCCACGAAAACGTGTTCTTTGGAGTGCATTTTGACTTTACCGGTGTAATGATGGTTCCTGATACAAAGATAACAAAAATAAAGAGACAGTTATTTCAGAAATAATTCTTACACATCTTCTACCCGAGAAAATCCATCCTGGAAAATCTCAGGTAGGTACAAAGCTGAAAACACAACATTGTAGGAATTTAGTAAGAAAGTAATTCTCACAGCTTGGCTAAATTTACTAGTATAACTATAATTATCGGTATGACTACAGCATTTTAATCTGTTCTCATTTAGCTAAACTCCTAATCAGACTGCAGCTTCTGAATTTTTTAAATAGGTCTTTGAAGTTTCTTGTGTTCTCTGCCAAAAAAGGAGTCCGTTAAAGTATTAGCTCTCCTGCCCAGTAATTTCACCTGTAAGAACTCATAGTGAATGACTCTAAGGAGGTAAACTATCTAATTTTGTGTCTTGGGAATTTTCATTTTCTTAAATTAATTTTTCTGAGGCTTAGGGGGAAAAAAATTCTGGTTTTGCCAGCCCTCCATCGTTGTACATTAGAAACAGCCCTTGTCTTTTGGAGCTGGTTTTATTAACAACAACAGCAGAAAAGAAAGGGGACTTCAAGGAATCTTCAAGGAAATCTTTTCTGTCCTGGTCCCCAGGCTTCCACATCAGGCAAGGATGTGGCAAGGACTGTGTGGTGGTGTCACCTGGCTGTGGGACGTTGTCTCCCAGCTAACACAGCATGAGTGTGGCCGAGCTCTGGCTGTCCCCCCGGCTGCTGCCGTTGTCAAACCTCTGTTCCTCGCTCCTCGGGTGGCAGAGGGGAAGGGTGAATCGTGCCTTCGCAATGTTTGCAAATGTGTCAAAGCTGGGCAGGAAGGACCTGCTTCCTCTTTCATGTCTTGCTAGGTACGAGAGTGTAAAAGCTGGAGAACAGGAGCATTGAATTTGGCAAACGAAACACCAGGCATGTGGATACCTTTGGCAAAATTACAAAGTGGAGCTGTTGGCGAGCGACCTTAAAACAAGAAGGCTTTTGTAACAGTCTGTGCCCAATTGCTTATGTTTTCCCAGTTTGAAAAATGCTGATCTGTCTTTGGAAATCATGCCGAAGGGCTTGGAGAAATGCACCTTCCCATATTTCTTTTCACAACCCAGAGGGCAGCAGGGACCTTTTGTTTCTTAGCTGCGGGGGTTTCCCAGACTTGTGCTATTAGATGGCAGTGTAAGTGAGATGGGATTTTGGTTTTGCTTATGCTTTAGTTTCTATTTTTAAATTATTTTCCAAGTATTCAAAAAAATACACAGGTAGTCTAATATCTGATAGTCTGAACATAGAAAGCTGATGCTGGAGGATTAGAGGCATGTGCAATTGTAAATATTGAGGCCAAAAGTGTGCAGGTGTGCTTTCTGAAATAGCATGTACAGGGATTAAGGGCCATATCTTCATAATATTCGTTTGTAGTGCTGAGGAAACACAAGTCAAGAGCCTGGCTTTTGTGAATGCCTGGCTGTCCCCTGCAGCAGGCACCTGAGTCGTGGGTGGACTGTGTTTCAGGAGGAGAAGGAAGAATGTGTGGACTGGGGAGAGGGTGTTGATACTTTCCTTGCACTCAATGACAGCACCCCTTTATGTGGATAGGTGCAGTAATTAGTGGTGTAGAATAGGCACCCATTTTTCGCGATTTTTTTTGGAGCATGGGGGGAGCAGTTTTTTGTAGGACGCCACTGTTGTGCTTGCTTGTAGCCGGCGCTTTGTGGATGTTTGCCTGTCCCTGCAGTGCAGTGGGGGAGAGGGCTATCGACCCACTGGTCCCATTGCCAGCACGTCCTGCAGCAGCCACCCAGCCAGGTGTTTCTGCTTTGATAGAGAAGCTAACAGGAGGAAAAGTTTCACATTGGAAGGAGCCTCTCAGTTAAACTAACCTAAGTAATGTGCTGTGTTACTTTCTTTTTTAGCTAAAGCTTGATCTGTAGATACTCAGACCAAAAATTAAAATACTGTTTATTTGAAATGCTGTGACTTCTTGGCAACTCTCTTCCATTTCCTCTAGGGTAAAACTGTTGAGAGTCTGACCTCCTCACAGGACTTTTGCCCAGATGTAAAATTTTTTTGGCATTTGTTTATTTATTGAAGGGAGGATGCTGTGGTTTATGCTGGTCTCTCATTTGAGAATAACTGTGGTTCTTGTGAAGGAGTTTGAACTGGGTGTAGGCAGGTGTTGGGCAAGTGTCCCGGCACAGGTCTGCCAGCCAGCACTCCTGTCAGTCCAGTCCTTCCTTGTTTTTCGGCAGGGATCGCAAATTGCACAATATGGGCGTTTATTTATTTATTAAAAAAAAACCAAACCCTCATATGCTGAGGCTTGAAGCAAGGTTTGGGCTGGGATTTCAGGAAGCAAAAGGCCTCTGGACCTTTCTGACAGTGGTTGTTTAAAGTTGTCGAGCTCTCTCTGTAGGTGGTATGTTAGCTTTGCAGCAATGGCTTGGGACACAGGGTTGGTCTCTGAAGGTAGATAGGTAATCACTTCTGGCTGCTTTCTTCCCTTTGCTTTGGGTTTTGTTTTTTTTTTGTGTCAGCTGAGCCTTTCCTTGGTGGTAAAGCTGCTGTTTCTGTGGGGCTTTCCCCAGGAAACGATAATTAGGTAAGAGAAAGAAAAGAAATTTTTCTGCCACACCACTAAAAGTGCAGCGAGTGGTGGCACTGCCAGCCTGTCCTGGTTTTCTAACGGTGAGCTTTTGGCAAAGCTGTGGCGAGATCTGCTTGTTCCCCTGCTACACGTAGGGAAGGCATGGCTCCATGGGGGTGACATGTGCCAGGCAGGGCCCTGCTCCTCCGGGGGTATAGGCGCTTGGTGTTCCTGTCCTCCTGGTCAGAGCCGAGGTCAGTGCTTTTCACAGTAGGTGTGTGATTTTGCTCTGGTAAGTGGGGGAAAATAATTTGCAAAGCCCTATAGAAAAAAAAGAGACAGCTTGATTAGAGGTCTTACCTTAAAAATGAGGAATTTTTTACTCCACTGAGGAGGATTTATACAAAAGTGGATGATTGAGTTGTTCCACCCCACGCTTTCTTCCTAAAATTTCTTCTCGTTTCTGTTCTTGGTTCAAACCCCCATGCAGTGGCAGCAGTTAGAGGTGTATGAAGATCATAGAATCATAAAATAGTTTGGGTTGAAAGGGACCTTTAAAGGTCATCTAATCCAACCCCCCC
>RSEF01000719.1:0-15441 GCA_003993805.1 Himantopus leucocephalus | reverse complement strand
TTAAGCAGTTTCTTTATTTAATTATTTTTAATATTATTTATTTAAAAAAAAAATGTCCAAAGAAGTGTGGAAGTAACCATTCACTCCAAAGCCTGAATGCAAAGAGAGTAGGAGAAGGCCCTCTTANATTAAGCAGTTTCTTTATTTAATTATTTTTAATATTATTTATTTTAAAAAAAAATGTCCAAAGAAGTGTGGAAGTAACCCTTCACTCCAAAGCCTGAATGCAAAGACAGTAGGAGGAGGCCCTCTTCATTTGAAAAAAAGGCAGAAAAAATGCAGTAATTTAATTACATGAATAATTTATTCTGATGAAATATATTAAAAAAATCTGTTTTAAAGTCAGAAATCAGTGGAATAAATCTCAAAATTATTTGAGTTCCTGAATTTCTGCAAGTAAAAAAAACCAACCAAACAAAAAACAAACAAACCCAAACANATTACATGAATAATTTATTCTGATGAAATATATTAAAAAAATCTGTTTTAAAGTCAGAAATCGGTGGAATAAATCTCAAAATTATTTTAGTTCCTGAATTACTGCAAGTAAAAAAAACCAACCAAACAAAAACCAAACAAACCCAAACCAAAAAACTCTACAGTGTTTTAAGAAAGGTTGATGAATTCTTGAGGAATTCCTTGCAGTTGAGGAATACCCTCTGTGAAAAGTGTGCATGCATGGAGAGGAAGTGAATATTGGGCTATTATACATATTTTATGCAACATACTTTTTCTGGCTCATATGTCCATTATCTCAACTGGAAGACTGAACTGAGCTTTCCAAACAAACACATCTAGAGGGGTTTTTTCTCTTTTTTGCCTTTTTCTTTCTGGAAAAATGTCTGATTTGAGATTGACAGGTCTATGATCTTTCTGAGTCTATAAAAGGGATAGTAACAGAGATGCTTGAATTTCCCATGGCAAGCATAGGCCTTAAAGGGAGGCACTGGGAGTAGGCAGGAATGTCTTCAGGAAATAGGTATCTTCCCATTAATGCTGGGGGCCCCTGAGCCAGAACAAAAATGGAAATTACTCAGATAAAGTCCATGTGGTAGAAAAGCCTCTGTGTTATTACCATCCACTGAAAATCCCTGTCCTTCCCTTCCCTGGTCTGAAGACAAGATTTTTTTTATTGATGTGACAAACTGTCATTGATGTGACTTGCAAACTGTCAAGAGACCCTTAACCATGATATGAGTTCTCAGGTTCTGGATAATGAGAGCTGCACACATTAGTCACAAAAATGGGGAAAAAGAAGTTAGAACTGCTCAGTAGATGAAATGGAGATTTCTAGATTAGGGTGAGAGAAATCACTCTCTAGACTCCATTTACCCTGTTGACTAGATCTCCACTGACTAAAAGGAGATATTAGGCACTTGGTTTATATGTAGAAGTCTTTGTTTAGGTGTCTTAACCCACCAGCTGAATTCCACTCAGTCTCTGAATGTAGATAAATTAGGTAACTCTTTCCTTGTAGGGTGACCGTCTACTAACGATCTTCAAAGTAAACTGAAGATCTCAATTGACCCATTATTAATTTTCCTTTTCATTTATTATCCATACACCTATGTCACTTCAGTATTGTAAATGCAGTTTTCATGTGTTATATGTTCTTCACTGCTTTTTTATTAATTCTGCTGAAATAATAAGAGTACAAGTCAATTCTTATTATCTACTACTGTGAGAACCTAGATACCTTTGGTCAAATTCCTGAAGCTGTACTGTACTGTACCATCTCAACTTTGGGAATCAGAACCTAACTCCCCCTTAAAAAAACAAAACAGAACACAAAAACACTTAAGCCCACAACCACATGATGTTGGCATGACAAACAGTCCCAAGATGGCCACTTTTGATCATTCTCTGAACCTGTTTTGAGACCCTGAGGACAGCCATAAAAACAAGGGATCATATAGTAACAAATTGGAATAAATGGGCTGATTTCTGTTAACTGTTTACAGAAACAACCCTCCAAGTCATTTACTGTGAAGCAGTTCAAATTAGTGTCATTTTCTTTAACTTCCTAATGCAGAGGAAGTTGCAACCTTCATAATTCAGTGTAGTCTTCTGTATATACGTATGCATCTGCTTAACTGTATGCAATGATATTGCAGCTAGAACTAGGTCCTTGTCAACAATTAAATGTGATGCCTCACATCATAAAAATCTGGTTTTAGTTTCTTAAAATTTTGCTCAAATTTAATTTTTCAGGCTGAAGATTTCCAAGGCAACCATTTGAAACAGGCTCAATTTCATTAAAAATTTTCCTCTAGACCATTTCAACAATGCTAATATCAGACAATATGTAGCCCTGTTAAAGAAAATGTTATACACTCTAGTACCTACACACTTTGAAATGTAGAACTGAGGCACTCTAGAGTTAAATATACACTTTGCTAATGGCATGATAATGTATCCAAATACATAATTTGCTGCAAAAAAGGTCTCTGTTCATGGTCAGCCACGTGGCTAGTAGCCGCTGCTATGCACCGGCTGCTTATTCACTATGTTGAATTGTTACTGCTGAAGGTCCTTAATGGATGGAAAGAGTAAATTTTACTTTTCCTTCAGTCACTGCTTTCAGCTGGTAGAGGCTATTTTAGGAGGGGCTGGTTTTGTGTCTTGCTTTTGAACTGAGAGCAGAAAACCTTCTCCCTCTCCTTCCAGTAAGGCCCAGGGAGCAGGAGGAGGAATGTAGTGTAGAGTAAGCATGAAAGAAAGAATTTCTTTGAATGCCAAAGAAGGCTAGAGGAGACCTAAGGCAAGCTACTACAGCACAAAAGACAGCACTTTGAAAGCACACAGAACAAAAGGCAAGAAGTTTCCCAGCTACTTTTCTTCCCGTTCCAAAAGTCCTGTGACCATGATTCTGCTTGTAAGTTAGAGTGCAATTGATTCATAAGGGCTTTGCACCAATTGGTTTTCATTCCCATGACAGTGTCTTACCTGTATTCTGCTAACCCTTTTTATGACCATTACTTCATTAATGATTTCTACCTGCTCTTTCTTGGAAGATTTCCTTTTCAGTAACAATAAAACTTATCACAAGGCCGCTTTGCCTTTTATGTGTTTCCTGGTAGATATATATGTCAGAATAAGGTAGTATTTCATCTGTGCCTTACATTTCTTCAAGTTTTAATTAATGTTCTTCTTAATTGGGATATTATTTTTCAAAATGAAAAGGAACAATATCACAATCTCCCAGTACACCGTGTATTTCCTTCTAGATATTACTCATTAATACTCCAATTTGATTTCTGGAAAATTTTAAACATTTTTTCAGACAAAATCTTCAAAGGAGTTGTTGTGGTTTTTTTCTCTTTACTTTTCAATTATTATTAGAGATTTTTAATACCTTTACTCTGGATGTTCTATTGTGGAATCCAGGCAACTGGAGTAGGGAAAGAAAAGAGGTTGTTAAGCTTCTGTATGTGTTAGAAACCATCAAATCTTAGTTGGCTACTGGGTGCCGGAAGCCTGTACTTGCAGGAACTTTATGAAAGTTAAGACAATTGTGATCTCTCACACACACACATAGACACACACCTGCACACACGCACACTTTCCCAGTTTGCTCCTGTCAGGCTGCCCTGAGTTATCCTGGTTTGTGAGATTAGATAATGTTTCCAGAATGTTGTGTCCTAGCAAAGAAAGTTTATGTCCTTTGTACCTGCCTGTTCGGTTCACACTAGTAAAAAGATACCTTTTCTTTCAATAAACATCTGTAACATTTTCTCACATCAAAAATTGTCTCCTTGAAACAATGTGTGATATGTCTTAAGTATCATAATGTCTGATGTCTTAAGTATCATAAACTTTCAATTTAATATTGGGGTATAAGATATATTCTAAATTGGCTTCTTATCTTCTGCTCCCAAAAATCTGTTTTTTGGTTGGTTTTTTTTTTATAAACACCTCCTTAGAAGGGCACTCTGCTATCATAAAATTAGGTCTAGTTTCTAGTTCATGACCTGTGGTTGTATATAAAAGTAAAGGAGACAGCATTAATTTCCCCAAGACGGATGCCAGAAGTATAATTCATATACTGTGAAGTAAGACATATAATACAATCAAAATACTAACTTTTCTTCTTTGTTCTCAACTTTAAAAAAAGGGAGGAGGAGGGGATGGCATCTGGGTGTGTGGATTTTGCCCTGTGATTGTTTGATTAGCACAGACAAATATCAATCTTTTGCTGTTCATGCACATACAAATGTCCCATGACAGGATGAAGGGATGAACCCTGCAGGAAAAGGAAAGGAAGTGAGGAAGTCCCGCAGGAACTTAACAGAAACACAGGTAAGCCAATATAAGAAAAGTGTACATTCTCATAAGGGGAATGTTTTAACACTTTTAGTTTATCTTGATCTATGCTGTGGTTTTACATTTGGTTATTATGTTCATTTGGCTAACAACTTTTCAGACAACGTGACAAGCAAGTAAATTATGTTTACCAAACACTTTCATGCTGGCACAGAAGGGGAACATTGTCCTTGTTTCAGCTGGGATAGAGCTAATTTTCTTTCTAGTAGCTGTTGCATTTTGGATTTAGTATAAGAAGAATGTTGATAATGCATACTGTTTCAGTTGTTGCCAAGTAATGTTTACATTAGCCAAGGACTTTTTCCGCTTCCCATAGAAGCTGAGAGGGAGCATAGACAGGACAAGCTGGCCAAAGGAATATTCCAGACCATAGATGTCATGCTCAGTGTATAAATGAGCATTGGCTGGGGGGCAGGGATCCACGATCACTGCTTGGGATGGGATGTGTAACTGATCGTTGGGTGGTGAGAGTGACTTGTGTTGTATCACTTTATTTTGTATATGCTTTTGCCATTATTATTTATTAATATTGTCATTGTTATTGTTATTTCTATGGTTGTTTTACTCTTCTGTTAAACTGTCTTTACCATGAGGGGTTTTTTTTCCTTTCCCCTCCTTTTCTCCCTCTTCTCCCTGACCTACCGGGGGGAAGAGGGAGGAGTGAGTGAGTGGCTGTGTGATCCTAGTTGCTAGCTGGGGTTAAACCATGACAAGCATCAACAAGCTTTGCTTTATTTAATAAAAAGAGAAGAGCATCATCTAGTAAAAAAATGAATGATCCCATGACAATTGTATATAGTTATTGAATACAACTAGAGTTTCGGGGTTTTTTGCCAGCATCAATTTTAGTAGACTAAAGAGAGGCAAACATATAAGGAGCAATCAAACTGATGTGTTCATATGTTAGAGGAAGCCATGTAAGATTAATTGTCATGATGAAGAGTATCATGTTGGCCTCTAAAGATTACTGTGGGTCATGTGGTAATCATAAGTCTGTATTTTACAGGAAATTCTGTTAATTAAATTTTTAGTCTTTGTTCGAGGTGGATTTTTGTCCCTGTAAAACCGGAAAAACTTTATTTCTCCCCTCCGTGCATATATGTATCTTCACCTTGTGTACACACTCCCTTGCACGTGTGCACACACCTATACGTTTCTGAGTTTAGAGTAAATCTGGAGCACATTTGTCTTCAGAGCATTTTTTTATTTATTTTTAAAGCCTAAACACTGACTTTGAAAATGTAACTTCAGTTCCCATCTAAACTATTTTTTTTACTACCATGGATTGTTTCAAAGTACATCCATCCACAAGAGATTCTAAACAACTGCTCATTCAGACATAATGTTTCATGTGTTCCCATGGCTGTTTCTATATTGTACACCACTCTTTTGAATAATGAAAGTAGTAAGACAGAACGGCACTCAGCAATATCCAAGGGAGGAAAGGTTAGGGAGGCAATCTGGAAAAAAATTTTCTTACTAGAGATTTGGGCAGATTTGATATAAAAGCGGGCTTGGTAGGAGAAACAGAAAGTGGAAAATTACTTCTGCAGAATTAACCTAGCCACAAGGGAAGACAGTGGTCCAGCTGCCTTTTTTTGCTATCACCAAAGAGAAATATAAATTGATCAAGCTTTTAGATGTATTCAGGTAAAGGCCATTGCTAATTCTGTGATAATTTCTTTTCAGTTTTAATGTTCTACTGTGACATGCAGTGTTAATTATTTCTTGAAGTGTGAAGTTTTACTGAGAATAAGGTTTATGCAGACCAGAAAAATAGGCACCTGCTGCTCCCATCAAATCCTGCAATTATTTGTCAACTGTTTCTGCAAATACATTACATATGCAACAGAAAGCACAACTGGCAGAACAAAATAGCTGTCTGCAAAGAGAAACAAAGGTACCATTTTGGCAGTCCAACAGCATTCATTTATTTCCCATTTATTGTCACGTAGCTTGTCTCCAAGTGTTTGGCAAAAGAAGCAAACCCAAATTTGAGTCATAATTTAAAATCCTATTCCTATATACATATAGGAATACATGTAGCATTCCTCTTCCTTTTCTCCATCATCATCGTCATCATCAGCTTTTGTGCTTTATGACTTAATTATGACATCACATAATAACTTGCATTAAACCTACTATAATTAACTCTCTCACCAGTGTCAAAAGTATATTTTCTTTCCAAACTGCTTTGACAATGTGGTGAACGGACACATAAAGTCTGACAAAAATCTGTGGTAGTTTTATACTGTGGACAAAAACCTCTTAGTTCAGAAGGAAGAGATCATCAATGTTATGAAGCAAATGTGATTAAATGGATTTATATTTTTTCTCTAGAGTATTTATTTCAGCATGGCTGGCCTACAGTGAAAGAAAGATTATTATTTACTTATATAATTATCATATGTTTCCACTGTAGAGCAGTTTTGACTGATACATCAAACCTGAAAATGTGGAATACCTACTGCTGAGTTTACAACCTGATATTGTGTGTGTACTTAGTACAGTGAACACAAGCTGAACAGCATTTTTTGAATTGCCAATTATGTTACATAGGAAGGAATTTTATTAAAAATATTCTAAACTCTTAGTTAAGGTCTACCATGTGTGTGTTTACCCTGTTTGCATCTCATGGTACTATCTTTCTTTTTTTTCCTTTGCTTTCTGTCCTTTTTTGAATTAGTGTGCTGTCTGGATGTCTCTGCCATACCATATTATGTCCTTGTGTGTCATGTTTCTTGTGTACTTCCAACATGGAGTGTCTTCTGAACTCTTATCTTCCCTTGGCTTAGTTCTCTTCCAATTTTTATCCTTTCTATTTTAGGGGATTTTTTGAAGATTGTCCTTACTCCGCCCGTATTTTCTGTAGCTGTTTCATGGGCCGCTGTCCTTAAACCTATTATCCTTGTTTCACATCATTTCGGGTTGTATCTCCAAATAAGAACTATCTATGAGATCAACTAGTGGCTGAACTGTGTCCAAAAACATCTTGTCTGCCTTCTGGCACTATCTTATATAAATTTGCTGTCAGCTGAAGCTCAACATGACTAAAATCTTAATCTCTCCCACATGAATCTTTCCAAACTGTGATGCCATCTTTCTGCTGACATTTAAAACTCTCCTTTGTCTCAGAGAGCTTTCTGGGTTTTCATGACTGGGATATGTTTTATTTAATCTTCTGTAAAACCCCTTCCTTGTCTCTAGCTGGATTCTTTCTACTGTAAGTCTCTGATGGTACGGCTGTCCTTTGTCTGGACCCAGCAATCCCTTAGTCCCATTTTCAGCTTGTTTCTCTTGTTCAGAACAGAGATTGGCGCTCCAGGCTAGGTAAGAAGTCAAATACAGATTTTCTATTAAATAACAGATTTTATAGGCAGCAAAACAAGCAACTGTGAATTTGAATGTGAGATTTGGACACCTAGCAGTTATCCAGCTGATTATTGTGTTTGACAGCATGTAAGTTCGTCAGGTAGACAATTCAATGTTGGCCAACTGGGAAAAAGTATGTATCAGGGATTGTATACTAACAAAATATGTGGTAGTCTCTAAACACTGGTAGCCCAAATTTTAGTTCCAGGAAGCCTTTGTGACTCTGATTATCAGCTGAGTTTCCACTAGCCTTTTAGTTTCTGCTACTGATAACATTGTGGCCTACATAGTGGCCCGGCCTAACAGGATCAACACTCTAGAGACAAGTTCTCAAAATGGTTTGGGGTTTTCTCTTTTTTTCAATCCCTAGAGAAAATTCCAGATGAAATCACCTTTAAAAGAATGTATTTCAGACAGTTTCCTCTTCTGATCATTAAAAAGTAAGGGTTACTCTTATCCATGCTCCAGTGTGTTGCCATCATGTTGTTGGACTTCAAACATCATTCCAGCTATAAGATTTGTTATTTTCTTTTCCATTCATCTTTAAAACTCTTATTTTCTGTGATTCATTCCACCAACTCCAAAACAAAGCAGCAGAACTGTTAGTTCATTTAAGTGGGATTTGTCTCATCTAACTGTAAACATGTACAATGCAGACAAGTATATGTGAGCTATAATGGCAGTGTTTTTGTCAACAGAGGAATATAGACACTTTTAGGCATGATTCATCTGAATTGCTTTATTCATCTGCTTTTATTCAATAAATTGTACTTTGGACAGTGAAGGCAGTGTATGGTTTTGTCTCAGACAAAAGGCTCCTTTGTAGGTATTTATAATAGGTCAAATAAATCCCAACCTTGGTGCTCAGTCCTAAGATCGGAGGATATCATGTTAGCCATTGTTCTTCTGGATACCCTTAAGCTATTTGTTGTCATTTGTTACCTTTTTATTATGAATTATTCACTTGTTTCGTATGGTACAGTGCATTGCACTGTGGTTCCAGCTTCACATGTTGGGTGGTTTGTAATATTATAACAATGTGCACTCTGGCACAATAACAGGTAGCAGACAACAGGTTGAAGAGAATTCAAGATTTGTAGAGGGTTTTTCTCAGCCTTTCCAAGTCCTGAGGAAAAGACAAACAACACTGGTTCTAATATCTATGGAGCCTGAGCACTTCTACTCTTAGCTTCCAGTATTTCAGGTTCCCTGATAGAGGGTTTGTGCCAAGGTTGTTCTAATTAACTCATGGAGGCTGTGTATGTGCAGTTTAATTGTTGGGAGCATTGTAAATTCATAAGTCATAGTGTTAAATTCTCTTGCTCTGTGTTTGATATGGAACCCGTTACAGACAGCTATTTAGTGTTGGATGTGAGCATGAGCTTGTATGAGAACTACATCATGCTAAACCACACTAGGTCTTTTGCAAATGGAGCTCCAGAACCATTGTAAATGAACAATCCTCTTATGTTGATATTACCTCCTGCTGAATATCTTATACTGATGCTGTAGCTAATTCTCAAATAAACTAGCCAATTTTTCAGGAGTTCTTTGTGTTTGGAATATCACAATTGATAAAGAAAACATAGTTTGTAAAGCTCTCCCTCTTTTCACTCTTTTTTCACATTTACTAATGTGTCTATTAGTATACTGACATCATTAGCATAGGTAGTTGTGGTTTGGGCTGAACTGGCCGCTGAAATGAACGACAGATGTTCTCCCCCACCTCTCCCTTCAGGGAGAGAAGGATGAGAAAGAAAGAGACTTATGAGTTTAAAAGAAAACTAAACTGCTTTAATGAAATACTAATAATAAAATAATAAAAAGAAAAGATATCAAAAAAGAATATAATGAAATATATACAATAGATACAAAACTGTATTTGAGCTCCCAGGATGATGACATCATGATGATCAAATCATCAGCAGGCACTGGGAGAGTCCCAGACTGGACTCAGTGATGGATGGGAGCTGGATTCCAGATCTGGATTCAGGAATGCACAGATCGGGATCAAAGGCACATGAACACACAGTCCTCCTCAGATATCAGCCATTGAAGAAAGAGGGCTGACCCTTTGATCCCTCAGCTTTTTTACTGAGCATGAGGCAGATGGGATGGAATACCCTGTTGGTCAGTTTTGGGTCACCTGTCCTGTCCACTCCTTCCTGCAGGTGGGACCCCTCTATGCTTTTCCGCTTCCGACACTCCAACGGGGCACATAACAAAGTCAGCTGGTCTTGGGTGTTATGGGCTCTTTTATAAGCAAGAGCCTCTCTGCATACCGTTACTTGGTATTAATTATAAACTTCAGGCCTTATCACTGCTAGAAGGAGACAGTGTCTGGACAATATACTGTTAATTTCAGAGAGTTCAGTTAGTTAGAAAAGCCTTAACTGAAAAGTAAAATTACTGAACAGAAACTTGTTTCTGTTTTACCTCAAACCAGGAGAGTAGTGTAAAGTGAGCTATTAGGATCAGCAAGCAACATACCCGTCCTAGGACAGAAGTAATTTGCCTTGAAAGAGCAGTCAGATCATATGACTAAGATTCCTGGATGTCAAATGGTATGACCTCTTGGACGTACATGTCTAAAGGCTCTGACATATTTTTGAAGCAAGTCTACAAGATAAGAGATTATACAAAGATTTATTTATTTATTTATTAAGACTTGGATAGAAACCATCATACCATGTTTTAGCCCAGTGCTCTGGGCTAATACCAGAGCATTAGTCAGTATTCTAGAAAACAGTTTTCTTATGCGTCTATTAATGCAGTAAACACAAAAGCCAGTATTATGGCAAAAAGCATGTTGTTATTAAAATGCTAATATCCAATGTAACTGAACACAAAATTTTATCTAAGATAAAGACCTTGATTTATTCAGCTAAAGAAGGTTTGTGTGTCTAGGCTTATGTCTACCTACTCCGGAAAACTTGGACTAAATGTTTCAGTAGAACTAGGAGATATCATGCCAGTTAATCATGTAAATGTTTTCTTCTTTGAGAATAATGAGGCTGACTGAAAGAAAATAATGATAAGATTGGATGTTCTGAAATAATTTTGTATGTTTTCAATGATACTACAATCAACCACATCTGTGACTAATACTACTCATATGATTTTCTCAGTTATTCCCCCCAATAGTCTTCTTCACAAGTCTCCCCACAAGCCTTCTTCACTCACAATTTTGTTTTCTAATAAACTGATAATCTTGTCTGGAGCCACAGAAATTGGGCAAAGGCTTCTCTTCCTGGGAGCCATTAAACTGCCTTTAATTAGTATCTGCCAAGGCCATTAATGAGGTCTCACCACACAGTGACTCATGTTAAAAAAAAAAAAAAAAGAAAAGAAAAAAAGGATAAAATAGGCCAAGGTAAAACAAACCTAGCAAGCAAACACCCTGCAGTGCATGAGAGATGTTGAAAGCCTCCTGTCACAGAAAAACATCACAGAACTCTTAACCCAAGTCATTTAATAAAGCAATAAAAAACAGAACAAAAGCAAAAAATTGACTTGACGTACTGCTTCAAGCTATAGCTGTCTCTCCAACATTGTAGAGCAAATGCTTTGCTATATCTAGTACACTCATGAAGATGAAAATACTCATAAGAGTAGGAAAAAATTACTTTCTTCTAGGTTGATGCTTAATCACTTTGCTCAATATTTATTCAACTCAAGCTCAAAACACCTGTAATTGTTACCATTACCTCAAAGAGGCTATTTCTGCTGAATAGCCTGTACCTACGGCATGACAGGAGCCAGCTCCTTGTGGGGTCCATGTGAGAGCCAGTCTTTTGTTCCATGTTGTCAGTACAGCCCTGGAGCAGCACTGCAGTGTGTCCGCTTAGGAAGTGTTTCCATGATACACGTTGTTCAGTGGCAATACTGAGACTGGACTGGGGAAATAATCCACCACTAGAAGAATGTTGCAAAATTTTTCCCCTGCTTTCAGCCAGCTAAGCCCCACAGAGGTGTGTTCTCACACCCAGCACTGAGTTCTGCCACCCCAGTCACACAAAATGATACCAAGTGTGTCAAAACAAAGGGCAGGAAGCCAAAACCAGAGGAGGATTTTTATCATGAAAGCCTGGCATTTTTTAAATTTAACTTTTTAAAATTTTCTTCATGGTACTGATTGTGGTAGGATCTTGAATTAGGTGTTGAAATTATGTTTCTTATTCAGATAGCATAGGAGCAGTGACTGATTCCTTAACCATAAATAGTCTTATTGTGTCTTAAGTAACTTGATGTACTGGGATTGACATGCTTAGTTTGTAGTCATCTTCCTACACAAATTAGGGAGCAAACCCCTGAATATTTACTCCCCTCTCCATGAATGTACAGGCCAGTGCTGCACATATTCTTCCCTTCTCTACATATGGGAATTCTCAATAAGGCAAATATTGAAGACATCACGTGGGACCATTCAGACTACTCATGAGACACACTTTTAATATGCTGGTGGTGTACTTTTTTCCTTGGTCCTCCAGCAGGCTCAGCAGTGGAGAATCCTATCCATAGGATAACCATGATCAGCCCATAAAGGAAATAGGCTTCATGCCCTTATGGGGCTTCACTGAAGGCATTTCTAGTTTCTCATCACAAAAAGGTTTCAGAGTCCTATGACAGACACTGGAACAAACTTTGAAGTTTGAATAAGGAATGGATGAGAATCTCTGTGAGGAAGAAGTCATCAGTCCCTCAGGGTGAACACCTGAAGACTGAAGAACAGGGCCAGAGGAAACTCTCTTCCCCCAGCTTCTGAGCAACTGACTCTGAGCTACCTTTACTGATGGTTGCCTCACTCCTCTATGTAACTATGAACCACCTTTAAAACTATAATGTCTACTTCCTCCTACAGACTTTACAAAGAAAACTCTAGTTACCTTCAGCAACCACTTAAGCACTAGTGATGCTACAGATATACTTCCAGAATAGCTCTAGTGCGCCTAAAATAATTGCAAATAGACTTAACCTGTATACTCAGTATTTTGTAACGGAAGGGATGACTTTATCTTCTATGTTTATTGGGAAAAATACTGATTACAAGGAGCTCATAATGGGCCAGCAGGTAGGATGTGTGGAGTCCATAGAACTCATACTCCAAGGTACCGATATTTCCCAGTTTGTAAGGACTGTTTCCACGACAGTAACTACAACTGGGACATTCTACCCTAAAATATATTTCTAGACAGAAAAGACTTTGTCCATTCCAGAAGTTGTGAAGAGGTTATTGATCCTGGTTCAAGCAGGAGGATGACTTCTGGGTGTCCCTTTCTACTGGAACTATTCTACAATTCTGATTCTAGTTTTTGCCTGAAGGAGGACAGTAATGACTAATGTTCACTGGAGCTTAGGAGCTTAAGCAGAAAGGGATTTCTTTTTTTTTTTTTTCTCTATGCACATTATAAAAGAGCGTGTTATGAAAGTATTTCTAACTGAAATTCTACTACTGAGATTTTTTTAAACATTTCTGTTGTTAAAAAAAAAAAGTCCAGATATAGAAAACAATTGTTGTAAACCGGTTCATTGACTTTTATGTCTATCACTTGACTGTGACAGCAAATTAGTTTTGTTTCCCAAGACTCCTTAGTAGTTCAGATTGCATACTTGATAAAAGAAAAACTTTATATATTGCATATATAAGCTCCTTTCAAAATCTAACCAACAACTGAAAACAGTTTTTAGAGAAGAGTAGTTCTTATTCCCCACTACGTGTGGTGGCCCTTGAGAAACTCCTCAGCCACCATAGCAAAGTTCTGATCTGTCTTTACTTCTGATCTGGCACAGAACTTCATGATTTAATCTTATTATTAAGGGGTATTTAAATGTTCCACCTTTCAGTCTCAGGGAAAGGTAATTCTTGTTCTCATTTCAATTATATTTAATGTTACTTACAGGATATATTTTTACCAGCTGTTGAAGTTATAAAGCACCTGTGTAAAATAAATTATAGCCCATGTGATTTCAAAGTTCTGGATTTATAAATTTTTAGTATGCCTTATTTAGAGTATTTCAGAAGGTGAATCAAAGGCATATCACTGTTGTGCGGTGCAGAGGACATTCCTCATTTCAGCATTGCCACGCGTGACAGCCACGCATCTTTCCCTGCGCACTCACAGTGTGTGAACTCCCAGAGTGGCAGGTGACAGGAGTCACAGGGCAGCAGGGCAAAGGCGGCATTTCAGGCCAAATGCACAGACTCAGGGGGGGACATAGGTTAGAGGCTTTCCACCTCAGGGTAGAAGGTCCGTGCGAGACAAGATTTAGTGGCCAGAGAGGGTGATTACACTTGCAATAAGGAGCCCCTAAGTACAGCAAAGAGTGATTTGATACTAAACTATGTTAGAAACAGAGTGGAGAAACACGTGGGTCCTTCTAATTAGAAAATTAAGGCAGTATCCTGGGGGTTAACTGAGGCTTTAACTATTTTATGTCTGAAGACTGATAATGTAACCTGCCATGAAAAGCATTTTCCTAAAGTGTCCTTCACCATAACTGGACCTGACCTGAAAGTCCTGAGACTTTTGTTGCACCCTGGTGCCTGAGAGCAAAGCACTTGCTCCATCACTGGTTTGGTAGGACAGAGAAACTTCAAACCTCACACTTGGCAAACTTACTTTCTTTTTTTAAATGAAATGTATCTTTATACATTTTGTATTCATGTGTTCTACATTATACAAAAGTACATATTTCATTTCTATACATATTTAGAATTCTCCCCTCCCAAAGGAGAGGCAACATAAAAAAAACAGAAGGGAGTTAGAAGTTTTTGTTAGCATTTCTTCACTCCAAGGAAGTGGTGCAGAAGTAAACTCTTCTATGGCACTTTAAATAATCTGCCTCTCTTTCTTGGTAAAATATTGACATTGTTTCACTGTCCCATCTTTTATTAATAGACACTTGACTTTCCAGGGCACAAGCAGAGTGACATTTTCTTTATCTTGACTTAGGCTTTTACTACAGTAAAGAAACTTAATCTAACAATGTTTGGTACATCACCTGATAAGAGGTTTTCAAAGCAATATTCTTCCTGCCAAATCAGATCAGATATTTACAGGTTGTCACTGAAAATTATGGCAATAACAAGTTTATGACAAGGCTGATAAACAGATTCTTGTACAAACTCACCAGAAAAATCTCCATGATCACGAAATCATCTGACTCAAGGCCACATAATTGAAGAGATCTGCCTCAAAGTCTTATTTTAGGATGACCAATGAAAAGAAACTTACAAATGCAGCTCAACAATCTGGAACGGTTTGTAAGTAAGGCCAAAAAGGAAACATTTTCTTCAAGGTCATTAAAAATAGATGAATGTTGCATATGGTCATTAGGATTTATTTAAAATTAGCACAGAATTTAATGAGACACACAGGAAATGTATTAAGTAAGTAAACTCATTTTTAACATTTTAGCATTCAGCAGCATTTAAAATTATTCCCTCTGTCTTTTCCTAGGTATTTAATATTAGAAAACTAAAGGCCCTCAGGAAACACTTCACATTTTCATTTATTCTGTAAATAAATATACAGTTGCTTTTCTTTGCCTTTGTGCCCAGAAGACTGTATTATTCAGTATTTTACTTTAGCCACTTAGGACACCTACTCATCTGGAAGCCTAAAACTTTGAAACTGTATTGTAAAGATAAACTTTTCAAAGCAGAAAAATGACAGTTTCAACCTGCATGAAGGGTGTTGATTGACAGCCATCTGAACATGAGCCAGCAGTGTGCCCAGGTGGCCA
>RSEF01000711.1:0-22026 GCA_003993805.1 Himantopus leucocephalus | reverse complement strand
CCCCCCCCTCCCTCCCCCCCCCCCCCGCCCAGCGCTCGCTCCCCGCGAACCGCTTATGGGACCGTTTGGGGGGACGCGGGGCGGCTTCGCGGGGCGCTGGCCTGTTGGGCGATGCTCTCCGGGAAGGATCCTCCGGCAGGCGGGAGATGCTTTTCCCACGCAACCGGTTGTGCTCCAGCGTGTCAGGAGAAGCAGCAGCTCCGGGAAGAACGGGAGGAAGGCTGCCACCTTCTCCTCCTCCTCCTCCTCTCCTCTGTCCGAGGAAAACCCCCCGGG
The DNA here is from genome assembly GCA_003993805.1 of Himantopus leucocephalus. Lineage (NCBI taxonomy): Eukaryota > Metazoa > Chordata > Aves > Charadriiformes > Recurvirostridae > Himantopus > Himantopus leucocephalus. The sequence continues at coordinate 21,750 of RSEF01000711.1, read as the reverse complement.
CCCTGGCTGCTTGCCCGCGCGCAACCTGCTGCATTGAATGACCCAGAGCTCTTCCCCATCCTCCGGGGATTCCGGTTTGTGGGTGCCGGCACCCCTATTTCTGCGGGGCGCTGGGTGCGCGTGGGGCGTTCGCCCGGCTTTCCCGGCGGTGGTTATTCCCCCTCCTAAAGAGGCAGATTCAACTTCGGTATTTCCGAGGAGGCTCCTGAGCTGCTGTTGAGAAGACCGTCAGGTGCGTGATTTCCTCCTCCGAGCGGCGATAAATATTGTGGCTCCCGGCGATGCCGCGCGGCTGCTTGCGTGGCAAATCGAAGGGCGGTTTATTAAGCCGAATATTGCGCTTTGCCATTGATCCGGGGAAGCCTGAGCTTCGCCGGCAGCTCCCCTCCATCGCCGGGTGCCCGCGGTGGCGAGAGGTGTGTGCGGCCGTACCGTCATCTCCATCGCCCGTGGCGGGCGCGGTGTATGTTGTATGGGTGCTCGTTCCTCTTCCCCCCCACCCCAAAAAAAGCTTTCCCCCTTCCCCATTTGAAGGATTTTAGTTGCCGGTTGGTGGATGGCGATGCAGGCGGTTGTTGGCATTTGCTGAGGATAATTAAGCAGGAAAGGTTACGGGCTCGTTAAATGCCAGGATGGGAGGCGGTGGGATGCTCCTGGGGACCGCGGGGCAGGTCCGGGGCTGGGGGAGGCAGCCCGAGGGAGGGAGGAGGCTGCTGTCCCCCATGAGGGATGCTCCGGGAGACATCGGGCATCCTCACCTGGAGGGCGCCGAGGTCTCTCCTCTACCCCGCTTCGCTTCGCTGAGGCTTTTAAATCATACGATCTCGTTGGGCAAAAATCTCGGCTTCTCCCTGGGGTCGCCAGGATGGGCAGCAGCGACGTGGAGCAGCTCCGGCGTATCCCAACCGGCTGCCGTGCCAGTGGGACGGGAGGTGGATTCGGGGATCCCGGTTCCCCTGATGGCAGTTGTGTCACCAACTGGGTAACGCTGTCTGCAAACCCCGGTCCCTTCTCCAGGGCAGCACCTGGAGAATTAATTGATTAATATTTGCACTGCGGCCAACGGACAAATAACCCGGCTCCCACCGGCACCGGGCCCGTGAGCTCCCCGGGACGAGCCCCCGCTGCGTCTCCCTGGCCCGGGGAGCGCGGAGGGACGGGGGCCGCTGGCCTCGGCGCAGGGACGTGGCGTCGCCGGAGCGTTTGGGAACCGTAATGAGTCTCCCGGGACTCAGCGCTTCCCTTTGATCTGGTGAGGGTGATCTGGTGATCCCTCTTGGCCCCGGCTGTGGGGAAGCTAGGATCGGTCCCTTTAACCCTTTGTGTGCCTCCATGGGAGCGCTGCGGGGCAGGGGCTGCTCCTCCCGGCGGGGCCCGATCCTGGCAGTGGGTTTTCCCCGACAGTGTCGCGGGCACGCAGGATTGGTTTGGGCTGGGATTCCCCAGGGCTGTAAAGCTCACGAGCTCACCCTGCCTCTCCCTGCTGACTGCCATCCCCTGCCTCGTCGCTCTGGAGCCGGCTATGGACCACTGTGAGAGAGGACGAGGTCTGCGCCTTTTTGGGAGATCCATGCAGCTCGGCGGAGAGGAGTCCCTGCGCCAGTCGTGCCCAAGGGAGGAGTGAGCATAACCCCTTATTAGACACCCGAGAATCTAAGAGCGGGCTGTTTTCTGCACGGCCGGCAGAGCTGGTGGCTCCCCACCCCGCAGACCACGCGCAGGCTGGGGTTATCGCTCCTTCCTCCTCCTCTTCCTCCTCCTCCGCGCAGGGCCTGGGTGGGGAGCCGGGATGCCGAGTGGCATCTGGGGACCTTTTGGGGACAGAGCGGGCAGGGGGAGAGGGCAGCGCCAGGCAGCGCTGCTCATGTTAATTAGATGCAGGCAGAGCGTGCGCTGATGAGCTTTAATCAGCGAGGGTGGCCCGTGCGCTGGGCTGCGGCGAGATGCCGGGGGAGCGGGTGCATCCAGGCAGCCCCCCCCTGGGGGACACCCCCGGTGTGGGGACGCCAAGTCCCTCGGCGCGCTGGGGGAGGATGCTCTGCCTCGGCCCCGGCCGGCTGGCCCAGCCGAGAGCTTAGGGATCAACTCGTCACCTTAATTACTGAGAGCGTCGATTAGCTGTAACCTTTCCGCAGGTCCCGGCCGCTCACGTCCCTGTCCCCGCTGGAGCTTTGCCGGGGCCAGCGCCGGGGCCGGCCGCATCCTGCGCCTCTCTGTAGGGTATCGGGGAGGTGATTCCGGTTTAGTCCTGGAGTGTGTTTCCATGGAGCTTTCCCAGCGAGGGTGAACGCAGGACGGCATTCCTTGCTCCGTGCACATCCCTTAAAATCCACCTTTGGCTCAGTCCGGAGGGGTGGTGGGGAACATGGAACCCGGAGATGCCCCACGGAGCTGTGGGGTGGAGCATCCACCTCCCCCTGCGGAGGATTTGGGGGTTTCAGCATCCCCCGCAGCTCTGGGTCCCGCCAGTGCCGCCGTGGGGCTTTGGGGGTTTGCAGGACACCCTTCTTTAGCACGATGTTTGCCGGTGGTCCGAGGTCGGCAGCTCCCGGTGGCCAGCCTGGCACTGGGGCCATGGCGGGGGGAGGGGGGGGGAGGGATGTCTTTCCCTTCTGAGGTTTGTGGGTGCTCTGGGGGCTGCCGTGAAATTGTGGGACAAGTCACGAGTTTGCTAGGACTCAGCCTGCCTCCCAGGGGGGTGGATGTGAGCTCCGTGGTGTGAGCCGGGGTGGCCCAGCGGTTCCACCCAGCCCTGCTGGCAGGGACATCCCAGTTCTCCCCATCCAGCAAGCACTCAGCACCCGGCTCCTTCCTCTTAGGAGCGAGAGGTGAAGCAAGTTCATGGAGAAACTGAGCAATAGTGGTAGTAATAATAATAATAATAATAATAATAATAATAATAATAATAATAGTCCTAGAGGTCCTAGAGCTTCTTGGGGGTTGCAGGCACCTCCTGTTCCTGCTTGTGCGTGGTGTGGGCGAAGTGGGAGTTAAGTCCCCAAGTGTCCCTAAGGCTCCCTTTCCCCTCGGAAGAGCGGCCGGAGACGCGTGGCAGCCCTGGGAGACGGCAGCCGGGCTGGGGGAATGCCCGTCCCCGGCACGACGTGAGCCGGGTACCAAACCCTGCTGGGCCGGCCGGGAAGGCACCGAAACCGGGGCTGTGCCCTGGGCGACAGAGCCTTTCCCTTCCTGAACCTTTAATGACTTTATATTAATTTTGAGTTGGGGCGTTAATTCTTTACTCGTGTCCTCTTCCCACCGAGCTTTCGCCGTGCTCGGAGCAGGGCAGGGAGGCCGGGGCTGATCTCATCCTTGCACCCGGGGTGGCTCTGGGTGTGTTTTTTGCTTTTATTCTGCTCTTTGATGAACGAAGCCGGTGCTCTGCGTCTCTGCAAACCCAGCCTCAGCGCTCGGGAGATGGGGGAGCAGTTATCCGGGGAGAAACCCCCTTCAGCACGTGGTTTGGCATCCCCTGGGAACAGCGGGCAGGTACCTTCACCGGAGCTGTGGTCCTCAGCATCCCTCAGCATCCCTCAGCATCCCTGGGCATCCCCCTTCCCTCCTCATCCCCCTCTCCTCTGGTTCAGCGCCTGCACAAGGCTCCTTTGGCTCAGGACCCCCAGGAGCTGCCGGAGAAGGATTTATCCTGCAAAATGGGTGATGCCACCGAGCGTCTCACGGGCAGGAAGGGGGACATGCCTCTGTTTTTCACCCCGGCGGTGTCAGCCTGGCCCCGGCAGAAGATGCTCGTCCCTCCCCGGCCGTGTCCCTGGAGACGGTGCCGCAACACGTGTGCGGAGGGAGGAGCGGCGGCCGCTGGAGAGGTTTTCCCTGCTTTTCCATCCTCGCTTTGTGCTTTTCCCTGTTCCCTCGATGCGGTGCTTTACAGGGGAGGAAAAAATATTTGCCACCGGGAGCGTCCAGCGGTCCTTCGCCTCCCCCGGCCGTGGCTTTCGCCAGCCGCAGCCAGTGCCCGGCTCCGGGGAGAGCGGAGGTGGGAGGAAGGGCGGCGGGGCGAAACAGAGGGCTTTTTGTGGCAATGCATACATCTTTCCCAGTTAATTATTTTGACATTTACGCCGAGCTTCTCGTGCAAAGCTCCCGAGCGTTTCGGTGACCTTCGTGAGCAGCGNGCCCCCCCCCCCCTTTTTGTGCCCAGCCCCGCGGGGCAGGATGAGAGCAGGGGGAAGTCAAGGCAGGGGGGAAGGATGTGGCCGGATCCAGGCAGAAATCAGCTCCCGGGGTGGCCAAACTGAGCCCGGTTGTGGCATCTGCTCCCCCCCCTGCCCCCAAACCATGTTTTTTGGGGTCTCGCCGTGGCCGGGAAGGAACGAGATGGAACCCGGGGTCGTGTGGGTGGCACAGGGATGCTCCGTTTTTTCTGTTGTGAAGGCAAAAGCATTTTTAGAGCTGGTCCTTTCAAGGCTTTTTGTTAAAAATGACTCAAAAAGTTAATTCCGGTCCCGGTTAAACCTGTATTTAACCCAGCTGTGGCGGTGAGTGCGAAGCGTTGAGCAGACGGAGGGGACAGCATCACTTTGGGGGTGAACAGCGATGGGTACCGCTGCGGTCCCCACCACCCTGGGAGTGATTCTCCCCAAACCTTTCATCCCTCTTTTCCACCTCGGCATCCCGGAACAGGCAATTTCAGCTCTCTCCGGTCTGGATCGGGATGTTCCCTCTGCCCTGGCCACGCGATGTACCCCCGTCGAGACGGAGGCCGCGTGTGTTTACATCTCTGCGGCCACGATGCAAAGCATCTCCCTCCCTCGGAACGGCTTGGCCGAGGCTCAAACTATTTATTTCAAGATAAAAATAACAGCAGCAACCTCAGGGCTGCTGCTTCTTTCCCGGCCGATGGTGAAACAGGGATTATTTTAACAAAAAAAGGGGGGGGGGGGAGAGGAAACCTGCAATGTGGGGGAGCTCAGGCATATGTCCCCACCACTGCAGCCCCAATTTGGGACCTGAATCGGGGCCCATCGGGACGGAGGAGGCTGGAGCCGGGGAGAAGCACCGTCTCTCAGGCAGCACGGAGCACAACTTGTTGGCAAAACAGTTTATTTGCCAAAAAATGCTGTTTTCCAGAGGAGGAGGAGGGGAATGAAGCAATTTCACGAGCTGCGTTGGTCGGGCTGAATAACTGCTGAGAGGGGCGGGCGGTCCCGAGCGCGAGTTTGGCTCGGGTTGTGAGTGATGCTCGCGTTAGCGAATGTCATAAATATACCAGAGGGCTGCGTTTTGGGGAAAGAGAGTGGGAGTTTTGGTCCAAAACGGGCATTTAAAAAAAAAAAGAAAGAAAAAAACCCAACAAACCAAAACCCACTCTTATTTTTTTTCTTATTTTTTGCAAGGAAAGCCCTAACTGCACAGAAAGCCCCTGTGTTTCTCTCCCAGCCCGCAGCAGTTTGCCCCACAGAGGCACCGAGCGGTGCTGGCGCGGAGCACGCGAAGAGCTTCACCCCTAACCCAGGTGGCAGTCCACCATTTCCAGCTCATTTAAGGCAAATTTGGGTCCACTGGGCTCCTGACAACTTTTCTAGGTGCTGCCTGTCCTGGGGATGTCTGTGGTGTCCCGAGATGCTGCTGGGAAACATCTCCATTGCATCCCATAAAGATTAATCCGAGGAAGCTGGAATAATGCATTTNCTTTTTTTTTTTTTTTTTTTTTCCCATTTTGGGGGCTTTTTGGCGAGTAGCATCATCCAGCCTTTAATTTTCCTTCTCCCTTGCGTCCGAGCTGCTCGCGCGTTTGCTCAGCGCAAGGTGAGGGTGTCGTGGGAATCTCCTGCCACCGAGATGAGGGTATTTAAAAGCCGGAGCTGAGTGTCACCGGAGATGGCACTTACGGGGAGTGCGAGGAGGAGGCAGGGCCCGGCACTTAAACCGCTCCGAAGCCCTGGCTCCGGCCCAGTGGAAAAACCCAGAGCTGCCAGGTATTTGTTGATGAAACGGGATGATTTTATGCAGCTCCGGCGATGCTTTAACCCGCGCCCGGGAGGCTGCTCGGAGCGCGAGGTTCCCTTTTTTGGAGGCGCCGGGAGAGACTGCCGCCGCGTCCCCGTGATTTGGGGTGCTTTAGTCCTCGGCGGGTGTCGCCGCTCCCTCTTCTCACCTCCTCCTCCGGGATAAATAATGCAGAATATAATAAATTGGCTTCGGAGGGTGCTCCCCTCTGCCTGAGGCCGGACGAGCTCGGTGCACCCCAGCCCGGGCAGTGTGCTTGGGTGCCGGGGGCTGTGACATGGAGCACCCACTCCTCCTGCTGCCGTGGCACTGGTGAGCACTAATTAAGCCCTAATTAGCCACCAGTGGTCGCAAGTCGGTGCCCTGTCAGCATGCATGGGTCACGTCCCATGCAGTGCTGCCGTGGCCGCCGTTGGAGGATTGCAAACCTGGGTGGGATCCTGGGGTTAATTAGCCTGGTGTTAATTAGGAAGCGTGCCGACACGTGTTTGCCAATGGAGAAACTGGGGTGTTAAACGGGGACCTGGGCATCAAACAGGGACTCGAGGCATCAAATGCGGCGAGCTGGGATGAAATCGGGTCCTGTGCTGGGCTCAGTGGCCGTGGGGCATCGTTGTCCCACGGGACTCCCCGGGGACCCGCAGGTGCCCGAGATGTCGGAGCTGCACCCGGCTGGGATGCTCAGGTGAGCGGAGCCGCCTGTGACGCAGCACCCGGCAGCACCCAGCCTCCATAATCGGTTGGTTTTGTTTTCTCCTGGCGCGGAAAGGAGCTGTTTCTCCCCATTTATCAGTAAATAATTGTTTTGGGTGCAACTTGCTCGTTAGCTGCCTGGCAAGCTGCAATTAGGCTGTGGGAGAGGGCTGTAGGGAGGGTTAGCGAGCTGGGCTGCCTCCTCGGGGTGTCCCCTGCGGTGCTGGGGTGTCGGGGCTGCGGGGGGTCCCATGGCTGGGCAGGACCCCCTGGATTTTTGGGGTGTTAATTATGAGCCGCATCCCTGGGTGCTGTAATTGGGGTGATGCAGCTGGTTCTCCCTCCTTACCCTCTTGCTTTTCATTGGGATTAATTAATGCCTGCTCCTCTGACTCCACGTGCCTGTCTCGCCTCCAGGCTGTGCCATTTAAAGCCGTGCACGGGACCTTGTGGTGTGCGGACCATCCCCAAGTGTCCCTGTGTAGATGTCCTTAAAGCCACCGTGGGTGATCCCCAGGGGTACGCATGCGGAGGTGGATAGATGCTCTCCGTGCTGGGGGACCCTTCCATCCCTGCTCCCTCCGGGATGCCTGGTCCGGTCTGGGGGCAGCTCCTGGCTACGGACCATCCTGAATCCCTTTATTTTCCGTGGTGGGAACTCTTCGAACACCCCACCTGGCTGGAGGAGGAGGTGGGTGGGAGGGAAGGCTCTTGCTGCCGTGGAGGAAGAGAGAGGGAATCCATTGAGCGTGGTGCGGGGATCGGATGGGCACGGCTGGCTTTGCAGGGGTCGCCTGGTACCCACGGGCCCATCCCTGGCGCATCGTCCCTCGTGGGGACGTACAGGGACGCGCATCCCTGTGGACGTTTCTCCATCGGTGGCATCCCGCAGCAGCGCCTACCGGAGTTGAGCTCAACCGGACCGTCCCTGCTTACTCGTGGGGTAAAATCGGGCTGCAGAGAGCGAGCAGGGAGGATGCGCCGTGGGGCTCTGCATCCTCAGGGCAAGACGTCCCCCCTCTGCCGGCGTGAAATCCTCCGGATCCCCTGGTCACCCACGAAACGCCCCCGCTACGCATGCGCTCACCCAGCCGGAGACGTGCGTGCAAAGGAGGCCGTTTACCGAAGTTCAGGCTGGCTTTGCAGACTAATTGTGTCTGCAGCATCCCAAGCGAGACCCAGAAATAGTCTGCGAGGGGCGCGTCCTTTGGGTGTTTTCGGCTGATGTGCAGAGAAAGGGGGGGAAAAAAAAAAACTCCGGCTGTGCTCGGCGTGCAGCAATCCAGCTTCAAACGCGCCCCGACCCGAGAGGAAATTGGAATTACACCAGCTGTAAAGGGAAGGCAGCAGGTGGGGGGCGGCTGGGGCTGAAGGAAGCAATAGCTCTGCGTCCTGCCTCCCTCCTGCCGGAGGGTTTTTGGGTCTAAACAGTGACTTTTTGGGTCTAAACGCCTGGGGCTGTCTCCTTGGGATGCTTCCGTCCGGCCCTTGGGCACCCCAGTTTTGTGCTGAGTTAAAACCACCAGCAAAGGGACTGGGGAAGATGAACCCCGTGGGCTCCTCTGTATAGATTCCAACACAATATTTGGTAAAAAGGGTTTATTTCTGGTTGGGTTGTTTGGTGGGTGTGGGGTTTTTTTCCCCCCCCCAAGGAGCTTTTTGCTTGCTGGTCCCACCAGCCCGCTGTGAGCCCGAGCGTCTGGCTGGGGCCGTCCCGCCTGCGAAGCACCCGGCGGTACGGGAGAGGGTCCCGGGAACCCAAACGTGGGGGCTTTTTCCCTTCCGACCCAGCTCCAAACTGCTCTCATCAGCTCCAGCGCCAATGAAGAATGCGTCTCCGGCCGCGGTAATTCCCCCAGGACTGTGCATCCCGGTGCCGTAACTCCTGCATTATGGCATTACTGAATCTGTGCTGGCCAGCTTCATGCCGCGAGCGATGCTTGGACAGGGAAGGGAGCGGTTGCGTTCCGTTGGGCAGGATTGGGGCGCGAATCCCCCCACACTGCCACCCTGCTCCTCATTCCAGCGGGATTTTTGCATCCCCCGGCTCAGGAAATGGCCGCTGCCCGCCGGCAGCCGGCCGTCCCCCTCCCCATCCCTCTCCCCCCTTATTTTCCTTCCTTCAGCCGCGGTGGTTTGCCGGATGGACTGTATTAAAGTCAGGCCGTGAGGAGGAGAAGCTGCCAGCGGTGGTGCCGTGCGCGCCCTCCCCCAGCCGGGAGCGGGAGAGGAGCAGGGCCGGACGCTGAGGTTTTGGGAGAAGGGACCGTTTTTTGCCCCCTGCTCCCCTTCGGATGCTCGGAGCAGGCGAAGGGGCTGCGGGGGGTGGATTCCCCATCCCCCGGGAAATGCTCTCGGTGGAATGGGTTGGGGTTGGGCAGCTGCTTTTTTGGCGAGGAGCCGCAGAGCAGTGGCTGGGCTGTGCCTGAGCCTCTCAGCTCTGCGGCTCAGCCTCTTTGCTCCGGATTTGGCCCAAAACCTTCAAATCTCTCCCCAAAAGCCCCTGACCCCCGGCGGGTGAGCATGCTGTGCCTCCTGTCCCATGGCAGAGCAGGAGACGCTTTTTTGGGGCTGCTCCTGGCTGCCAGGAGGGATGCTCACCCCAGCGCCCGCTTCCCTGCTGCGGGCACGGGTCGGATCCTGCCTCTCCCGGTGCAATTCCAGCCGCTCCCAGCGAGCGCAGTTGGAGTTTGCCTCCAGCTATAAATATCTCGCAGAGCAGCAAAGCCCCCAAAGGGTTTAGGCACTATATATAGTTTTTTCTGCAGCAGAAAGACATCTTGCAGGGAGGCCGGGCGGTGGGATCTCCTAGGAACGGGGGGAAGGAGAGGACGCGAGGGGAGTAAATGATGACTTTCCATGTGGATACGGGGCTGGATCCTCTCCCTGCTGCTGTTGTCCCGGTCCTTTTGCACCCTGGCAGCACCCAGCTGCTCCGCTCCGGGTCTTGCTTACGCCGAGCATCAGCAAAAGTTGCTGTCTGAGCGGAGAGGAAAGGGACATAAAACATTTATAGCCCTTGAAAATCATCAAGGAAACGTCTGTCTCGGTTAAAATAGCAAGAGCAATTAGAGGGGGGGAAAAAAAAACCCGTAACAACACGGTTTGTGTGTTATTCCAGCTCTTTTCCGAGTCCTTCCCATCCTCAGCGGGGGATGCAGGCTCTCCCGTCTCGGTGGCTCCGGAGGCTGGGACAAGGTCTAACCACCCCCCCGATAACCAGGAGTACCAAACCCATCCGAAAAGCCCATCTTGTGACTCTCCCAAGCACGTTAAAAACTCAGTCGTGACTTAAAAGGAAAGGGCACCAAGAAGTTAATTGGGTTCCTTCCTCCTGGTGTTTGCAGCGGTGCCGGAGCGGGGTCGGTGCCTCCTGCGCGTCTCTGGACGCCGTTAATTAGGGAAGCCCCAATCTTGAACTTTCCCAGCGCCTTCGCCAGCTGCAGCGGGATTTATCGTCCGCGGACGGGTCCTTCCCCTCCCCAGGGCTGCGGCGGGGGCGAGGATGGGGCGGGAGATGAGGGAAAACAGGCGCTCCCGGAGAAACAGGCCAAATCCTGCGGATAAGGGGAATTTGGATGTTGCTCGCTCTGACCCAGTATCTTCCAGGGAAAAAATCCCCAGTCCTCTGGCAGGCAGCAGGGCTCAAGGGTCACGCTCCTTAGCTCAAGCCTTGCACTTCCCTGCCTAAAAATCAGCGGTTTAGTGGGTTTTCGTAATTTTTGGCTTTCCCTCTGTAAAGATTTTGAGCAGGCTGAGAAGCGCGGCGGCTTTGCTGGGGCAGGGAGAGGGAGGTTCAGGGTCCGCCGGGGTTGGGGCTGTGGGACCGAGCGGCTGGCACGGCGCGGCGTCAATCTCGCTTGTATGAGAAAGAGGAAACAAAATCCCAGGAGGGGAAATCCGGGGAGGAAGAGCGAGTCTGGGTGAAACGGCCAGAAGGGCGTTGGGCGGGCGCTGGCCGGGGGGGCGGCAGCGGGTCCTGCCCGCGGCGGGAGGGAGCGGACCTGAGAAGCCAGGTTTTCCCGGAGCTGACTGTCCCACTGAAGTGTAGGAAAGNAAAAAAAAAAAAAAAAACCAACACACCCACTGAACCCGTTATAAAGACAAGCTGGCCCGTCTCGACTTGAAAACGAAGGGTCAGTTGGTGTTTCAGGCTAATAAATAACTTGACTTTTCTTATGTTCGCTTTCGCAACGACGTGCCTTTCCGATGCGATCACGCCGGTAGGGAAACCTGCATGAAAATCTTCCCTTTTTGTGGCATCGGAATTGCGGGTCCGTTTCCTTCGCCCACCGGGCTGTGAGAGCTTCTCAGGGTGCCCTTTTCAAGCTTTGCCTGGCGATCTGAGCGCTGGAAATACTTCGCCGAGCACGAGGCGAATCCCTCGACGCGTGGAGCTGAGGCTTTGAGGAACACACGATGTGTGGTGGGAGGTGGTCACTGCGTGGAGAGGTTCGTCCTTGCTCTGTAAAGAGCCCAGAAACATCTCCCCGGGGCAGCAAGCCGAGCGCGGGGTGAAACAAACCCCGTGGCTTCACGTGCTGGTGGCTGCTGGGGAGCTGTGGGTGTCCCGGTGCCCCGGGAACATGCTGACCTGGGATTCAGTTTAATTTTCCTGCTGGTCTGATGGCTTTTGGGTTGTGGGTCAGAAGAGTTGCAGGGCTCGGGATGGTGAAGTTGTGACCGGGGTGTATTTTGTTGGTGTTTGCCCGGGGATGCTGGTGCCTGTCCCTGTGCAGGGATGCTGATAAGTTTGCCAGTCCCGCTGTGGGGATGCTGGTACCCGTCCCTGTGTGGGGATGCTGGTACGTTTGACAGTTCCCTATGCAGGGATGCTGGGACTTTGTCCCCGTGCGGGGATACCAGTACTTGTCCCCGTGTGGGCATTCTGGTTACGTTCGACAGTCCCATCATGTGGATGCTGGTACCCATCTCCATGAGGGGGATAGGATGAGGGGGAATGGCTTCAAACTGGAAGAGGGGAGATTTAGATGAAGTATTAGGGAGAAATTTTTCACTCTGAGGGTGGTGAGGCACTGGAACATATTGCCCCGAGCAGCTGTGGCTGCCCCATCCCTGGAGGTGTTCAAGGCCAGGTTGGACGGGGCTTGGAGCAACCTGGGCTGGTGGGAGGTGTCCCTGCCCAGGGCAGGGGGGTTGGAACCAGATGGTCTTTAAGGTCCCTTCCAACCCAAACCATTCTATGTTTGACATTCCCCTCCACAGGGATGCTGGTACCCATCCCCACGCAGGGATGCCGGTACATTTGACAGTCCGGCCAGGTGGATGCAGGTACCCGTCCCCCCCCGGAGACACTGGTACATTTGACAGTGCACTCACCACCCACCCTCAGAAGAAAGAGGTTTCTCTTCTTTCTTCCCCTCTCAACCGTCCCTGGCCCTGATGCTGGAGGAGAGCTGGGTGGAACATTTCTCTCCTTCCTTTTGTCTCTTCCTCTCGCGCTTTCAGCCGTTGAGCACTAAAGCAAACTACCCTGGATGGAAAAAAGGGGCCTTAGTTGAGGGATGCAGTGAAACACCCTCCTCCTGCACTGGTTGTTTTTTCCTCACCTGCTTCCAGGGACTGTATCCGAGAGCTGGTTGAGCTGGTTTTTATTTTCCCTCTACAATAATAAGTTTTTCTTCAACAGCAGGGACTGGAAGCCCTGAATAGCTCTGAACAAATAACACAAAATGTGTCAGGCAGGGGTATTTCCACCAGAAGGCTAAAGCTGCTTTGAATCTTTGGTATTGTAGAAAGACGGAGCAGAAAGCTCCTTCCCGCCTGGATATTTGCTGAGAGCTGCCCAGGCTGAGGGAAACAACAGGGTGTGAAATAAATATCGGCATTTCTCCCCTTGGGGACTTCCCAGTGCCATCCCCAATTCAGACCCGCAGGTGAACGCTGCTGAAGCGCCTCCGAGCGGGAAGATGCTCAGCAGCAGTGGATTATGTTTTGTGCCTTTTTTTTTTTTCTTTCTTAATGGAAAAAGCCGTGTTTGTACGGAAACCAATCGGTTTCTGCGGTCCTTAAGGGAAGGAGCATCCCAGAGGCACTGGTAAAAGCTTATTGCTTTATGCTCAGTGTGGCGAAAAGGCTTATAAAATTAAAAATAGTGTGGAGACGGTGCGTAGGGGTCTTTATACCATGTGTCCCACCTTGCAATAGCCTTTTGCTCGTGGGCTGTGGAAGGGCAGTGAGGACTGGGAGACGGAGATGTGCAGGAGCTGAGGCCCCACAGCTCATGACACGTGTGGGGACCGCGTCCTAAGCTTGCTCAGAGCTGCAGAGCAAGTCGCAGCGAGCGTGTGATTAAACCTGACGAATGCTCTGAGCCCACCGGTCCCTTCCCATAGGCATCGACGCCGGCGACGGAGGCGTGAGCAGCCGTCGCGTCCCCCGGGAGCTGCTGGTTTGGGTGCGAAAACCCGGGGATGCGTCAAGAGCGGGACTCCCAACCTATTTCTGCTCCGGAGAGGGGGCTGAGCTGAGCCCGCCGCAGCCCCCGAACACACCCACGTCCCACTGGGGTGGCAGGAAAGTAGGTCGTGGCCACGCTGGCATGGCGGGCTCCGTCCTACATATGTAAATCGGGTCTATTTATGGGCACTGGCATGACTGCGGGCTCAGGCGGCTCTGAGCAATACCTCGCTCTCCGTCCCCTCCGCGGGGCTCCTCCCGGCAGCGCCGGGGCCCTGCGAGTGGCTCCAATCATGTTTCCACCTCTGGGGTGACCAGCGGATGCTCCTGGGTCTGCAGATTTGGGGTGAAGCTTTGGGCTTGCCTTCCGCTCCAACCGGGCAGGGAAAGTGAGGTGAAACCTCTGCCCCGCTCCCGGGATGGGTGCTGAGCTCCCTCCTCCATCCCTGCCTGCCCCGGGCATTGCTGGCAGCAGTTGCTGGCAGATCCCACTCCGGCTCCCTGCTCCCTGCTCTTTTGGGGATTTTTAATTCCTCCTAATGACAGGGCAGAAAAAAACCCCATCCCTTTAAAGCTGCGTTTGCGAAGCACAAAGCTTGGCTGGGCAGACGTACGGCATCTCATTTCTTTCTCCATCACCATCCCTGGAAAGGGGTTGGGTCTCCCTCCAACGATTCCCCTTCAACCCGGTGCAGGATTACTCCGGTTAATCTCCTCCAGGCTGGAGTCCCTCTGAAAACTGCGGCACGTTTGCATTTGGCAAGCGCAGCATCTTAATCAACATCCATTACAATTTCCATGACAACTCCGGGGAAGGTGGGCAGAAACTCCTTCCCGTTGAAGCCACGCGAGCTTGCGAACGCCCCGTCCTACTGCTGGGGCCGGCGGTCAGCAAAGCACCGCCCTTGATTAATTATTCCTAATTAAACGCCGTAAGGAAGAGGGCTGCCTGGGAAAAGGGCTCCTTCATTTTTTCACCAGCGGTTTGGGGCACCCGGCGTTGGGGAGGGGGAGTCGGTATTAATCTCCAGCTGCATGCAAGAGGCTCTAATATATTCCTGATTAATCATTATTAGGACGTTCGTTAGCTGTGGCTCAGCACGAGAACAGATTGGGAGGGGGCAACAGGGCTCCAGTAACTGCGCTGTAACAGTTTTAGGAGCAGACGGGCGATGGTCATCATGGCATCAGGGCAGCGATAGCTTTTCTCCTTTCCGTGCCGCCTAAACGTGGCGCGAATGAAGCCTCCCCACGACCCCCCTGGTTTTTAATGCATTTATTGCCATTTTCGTAGGGTGCCATTTTCATACTGCCATTTCACGGCGGTGCTGCCAGGACCTGGGTGCTTCCTGCAGCCCTAAAAATGATGCTGAGGGCGATGCCTTCGGGTGGGCTCCCCACATCCGAGGAGGGGGGAGCCGGTGGGGATCTCCCGAGCGTTACAGGCATTGGGACCAGCTTCACAAAGCGATTTCCCGCGTGCCAGTGTTGGTGGGGTTTGCGCAAAACACCTGAAAAGCTGTGAAAAGACAGGGGACGGCGTGGCTGGGCGGGCTCAGCTGCCTGCCCTCGCCGCGGGGGCAGGATGCGGCCCCTCCGCCTGCTCCGTGTTGCTGACCCGGCGCGCTTGGAAACCACGGAGAAAATCCTCCTTAATGGTGACGATCGCTTTGCTCTTGGCACTCGTGGCTGGGAAAGGTCTCGGGTCCGGCTCCTCGAGGGGGGGAAAAACCCACCAAGCACCTCTGCCGCGGTACGTGGAGGGCTGTGACAATGAGTTCTCGGTTAGGGGATGGGGAAACTGAGGCAGCGGCAGGGAAGGAGAGGAGCCGCCAGCTCAGCGGGTGGTTGGGAGAAGGAGGATGGGTTGTAGGGCTGGAGGATCTTCCCTCTAAGAGAAACGGGGCTGATATCTGCCCCCAATCGCCCTCCTCTCCTCGCCGCAGCCCGTCCCTCGGAGCCTCAGTGTTCCCTTCGCCACCTTAACGACCACAATTAAGCCAATCTCAGAAAATAAAATGGCATTTAAAAAAAAAAAAAACAACAAAACGAAAAACAAAATAAAATTAAAAAGCCCACAATTGCTTTTTGTGGTCATTAAGAGGCTTTTTACTCCCGTGGCTGCACGTCCTGCGGTTTTGGTGGAGCATCCCCTGGCGTGGTGACAGTGCCCCGGCTCACCGAAGCCATCCCGCGCTCCCCGAAGCCATCCCGCGCTCCCCGGGGGGATGTTTTGGGGGGTCCAGGTTCCTCCTTAGTCCCCTGGGACGGGGGGAAATAGTTACGGCGCGTCCAACCTGTGCCAATATCACCGACAGCGGGATAACTCGCCCCACGGAGGTGTTCCCCGTGGAGGGAGGTGACACGGTGTTGGCCTCGTGCCTGTGGAAGGGGGTGACACGACGGTGGCCTCAGACCAGGGGGATTTCTGCCTCCTGAGTCACTCTGGCTGGGAAGGGCGTCACGCGCCTGAAAGCAGAAGAGGTTTTCAGCCCAGCTTGCAGTCCCCCAAGCTGTGTCCCCGTGTCCCCGAATAACTGTGCTGAGCTCATCCTGTCCCTGCCGGCCCCGGACAGGGCTGAGCTTTTGCCGCTCCCCATCGGAAACCTCATGGAAAAGAGATTTGGGGTGCGGCGTGGCCGGTTCCCGTGTCCCGCCTCCCTCGGTGGGTGATTTCCCTTGGCGCGCAGGCGTATCCAGCCGAAGCCTTTCCTTCCACCAACAGCCCTGAGATCATTTTCTTCTTCCCACAACACAATTAAGCATTGTCTTCTCTATTCCACTGAAAATGAAGGAGGGGATGTGAGCTAAAATACGGCGATCGGTGGCCTGACGGCTGTTGGTTCTTCTTCCTCATATCAAAGGAGCTGGGATGTGGCTCCCAAAGCATCCCAAAGCCTTTCCCCCCCCTGCAGGGAAGGGTTTTGCCCTGGTAGAGGAGGGGACCCCGCCGGGTCATGGGGACCAAATCTACGCTGCTGGTTCCTGCGGGCACCTCAGCGCTGGGACCGACCCAGCCTGGTACGGGGCTGGGAGGGTTGGGGCTGCGCTTGGCTGGCTTTGAAAAAGGGTAATTGCTCTTTTCCTTGCGTTTTCATTGTTTAGCAAAGGGCTGTTATCTAAGCAGGCAGGGAACAGCAGTCTGGCAGCGCTGGTGCTTGGCCGGAGGGACCGTTTCACCCGTGTCCCGTTGAACTGAGGCTTTGGGTCAGAGGTTTGGGGGGGGGGGCAAAAAGAATAACATCCCATTATTTTTTTTTTGTGGGGCTATGAAGAGCCAGCCCGAAGAGGGAGCTGGAGCTGGCCTGTATTGCTTGGGAAGGGTGAGGAAGAGGAGGGTGGAAAGAGGCTCCCAGGAGCCTGCGAAACCCAAATGCTGCTCACAGGGTGCCCGTCTGGGTGCCCAATCCTGGTATTGCGGTGTGAAGCCCGTGAGCAGCATCCGTATGTGATGCTGGCGGGAGCAGAGATTCCCTCCGCTCCAACCGATGGGTATTTATGTGGTGTCGGGGATTCGGCGTTAGGGAGAGCAGCTCGCTCTTCCCCTCGCCCACCCACCTCTGCGCAGCCCCCACCGCTCAGCCCGGGCTTCGTGTAACACCCTTCTCCTCCGTGCACTACCAGCAGCAGCGGGCTGCACGCCCCCGGCACACAAAGACACCCCGAACCCCCCATTATCCCCAGCTGGGAGAGCTGTGCCAGCATCTCCCGTGGAGCCAGCGCAGATGGGGACATGCCACCAACCCATCTTTGGAGCCCATCTGCTCGGTGTCCCCGGTGCTGGCCACACTTTGCGTGAGTCACCCACAGCTCGTCCCCGCGCGGGGTATTTTTACATCCATTGCTTCAGGCAGCCGTGTTGCACATCTCCCTCCGCAGCTTTCCTTCCCCCCCCCCCTTAATTAATGGAAACCATCCAGGTGTGTAATAATAGCGCCGGGTGACCTGTATTTTGCACGCTCTGCATTGTAATTAGGAGCCGGAGCGCAAAGACTGCGCTTCCCGGCACGGCAAACCTTTCCTGGCCATAATTAGGGAGAGAAAACCGCGGCTTTTTTTTGTTTGAATGCATGGTGGGAATTGTGGCAGGAGGGGACCAAGCCTGGATCCGGCCCTGCTGCCTCCTGCCCCTTTCCACTGTGCCATCCCAAAGCGGAGATCTGGTGGGATCTGCCTTGGCTGGTAGGTTTGAAGCCTGGAAAGGACCGTGCGATCTGCAAGTCAGAGGTTTTACGCAGCTCCTTTAGGGGCTGCTTTTCCTCCGACGCACACGGGGTGCGTGACCAGAGCCCGCCGTGGCCGCGGCTCCCCGCGGATGGAGAAGCCGCCCGCCACCAATATGCAACCAGTGCCGAAAACGCGCCTGGGGCAGCAGTGTGGGGGTGTTAAACCCGGTTTTGCTGGGAATCTTCCCCTTAGAGTTCTTGTTGTGTCATTGCACAGGGAGGGGATGAACCCCCCCGAGAGCATCGCAGAGCTGCCGCCAGCCCCCAGCTCATGGCCTGTCCCTGACCAAAGTGTCCGGGTTTCGGTGTTGTCCCTTGGTTTGGGACCTTCCAACCCCCCACGGCTTTTCCACTCCGCAAGCTGTCTGCCCGGAGGGCTCAGACCCCTCCACGCCTGCGCCGGGCAGGATTAGGCTCCCCTGAGCCATCTGGTCCCCGCAGGAGCAGACCCCGGCTCAGCTCCCCGCAAGCCCTGAGCTGCTCCCCACGGCCCCGTGCCCACCTTGGGGACAGCCTCCCAGGGCATCCGTCCCAGGGATGGGACGATTACCTCCCCGTGTCTCCCCCTTGGCCGCGGAGGGAATGGCTGTGCCTGGTTTGGGGGAAACACCTTGTTTTGAGACTGCTGGGGGTGGCAGGGATGGACGCCACCTTCGGGAGGCGAGTTTGGAGCCAGGCACGTACGTGCTTACGGAAATAGAGAGGGAAAACACCCCACGGGCACCTCCCACTTGTGTTTAGCGAAGGTTTGGACCAGACCCGCCTGCCGCGGTTGGGAATAAGGTGGAGAATAAGGAATTTCTCTCTCCACGCTCAACGGGGAGCCTCGGGGGAGGATGCTCTTGGCTGGGGACCGCTCTCGAGTGGCACCTTGAATCCTGCCTTGCTGCGGCTCGCTGCCACCACCGCATTTTAAGCAGTGGCTCTAATTCCCCGTAATCCTCGCAGGCAGGTTCCCGCTGCAACCCTGACTGCTTCACCTGGCGCCTGGCGCGCCGGCAGCACACCGGAGGTTCACCGCGGGCGGCCCCGGCACCGGCGGCAGCACCGGCAATCGGCTTAAGGAAGATAAAGCCGCAGGGACAGGAGGGACGAAGGGAGGTGGTGGGGTTTGAGGGGGGGGGAGATGAGGCATTGGGAGTCTTGCAGTTAGAGCTTGGGGCTTCCCGGGTGACAGTGGTGTCACCCAGGGGTGCCATGGGGTAGGTGACCCCGGGGGGCGGCAGCCTTTGGCCGCTCAGGACATGCCTAGCTCAAGGCTGGGCTGGGGTCGGATGATGATGGATGCCAGCGCTGAAGAGCATCTTTTTTGGGGGTGGGAGGACCAGTCCTGTGCGTGTAAGAGGGGGATCGTGGCATTTTTGCCCTCTCTGGGTAAAGCCTGGCCTTGAGACCCCTGCCCTACCTCACTCCTGGAATCCAGGGGCTTTTTCCTGGAGGGTTTTAGAGCAATTCCCCCCACCTCATACGGACAGGGAGCATCACCCGAAATCGGCTGTGAGAGCAGTGGCGACGCTCACTGCCTTCTGCAGCTGAGAAATCCCCCACCTCCCGTTGCACCTTCTTAACCCCACGTGCTGCATCGACCTTCTCCAGCGGGGACCCCCAAAATCGGGTGCCTGTGTGGGGACGAGTGATGCCAAGTGCCCAGGCTGAGCAGCCGTTGAGGAGGGAACCCAGGCGCCCGGGTCACCCTGCACAAGGCAGGCAGGAGCAGGCAGGAGCAGGCAGGAGCAGGCAGGCACTACTGCGGTCATGGAGAAGCAGCGAGAGGTATGTCCTACAGCTGGAAAAAATTCAGGCCAGGTGATGGGAACCCCGTGTTGGTCGGGATGTGCCGGGATAAAGGGGCTGTGGGGAGACTGTGCAAACCCATTGCTGGAGATGCTAAAGGTGGGTTGGCTCAGCGCGTGGGGAACCGGAGTCGTGGGGCTGATCCTGACCGGGGACAGGAGAGACACAGCCTGCTTGTGAGGTCCCTCCCAGCCCTATTGCTCCGATCCGTGCAGCCAGCGCTGATTTCCAAGAAACATCCCTCAGTAGTGGGTCAGTTGTGCTATTTCTCCGGCTCCCGTCCCCGCAGCAGCTTGGCGTGACGTTGCTCCGCTGCCCACAGCCCCAGGGACAGCTTTGGGCAGGGAGCGGGGCTCGACGGCTGGGCCAGCATGGGCTCATCCCCTGCAAAGGGCAAAAATCAGGATTTCTATGCAGCATGTGCGGGAAGCATCCTCCGGAGCATCCCTGCAGCGGCGTGAACCCAGGGAGGGAGCTACAAAAGGAAATTCCGCATTAATCCTCAGTGTTCGGCCAAGCCACGCGCTCAGCCTGGCTCTGGTGGGGTTTTGGGGCCAGGGAGAGCAGAGCCATCGCCGCTTCGCCAGCGTTCCCACTCCCAGATTGGGATGTGGTCAGAAATCCACATTTTTAGAGCAGCCTGGCCTGTGTAAACCACTTTATTTCGGAAAATTGGAGATAAACGTAGAGGACCCCCCCTTCTCCACGCCAGCAACGTGCAAATTTATAACCGGGTTTTTATTCTGGCTGATGTAAGCGCGTGCTCCCTGTCCCTGGGTTCGATGCACCCTTCTGGAACCTTGTCCCTGGGGGTGCCACGCGTAGCAGCGAGTCGCGGAGGTTAATGATACGAGATGCTAAAAATAGCGCTTTTTATCTACAGACGCGTGGCCTTGTGCATTTTGGGAAGTGGGCAGGAGGAAAGGAGGAAGCGGAGCCGGGATGAGCCGGGCTGCTGGGTGCAAAATGTGGGGAGGTCGGGGCGCTCTTTGGGGCGCTCAGGGGTGCTGATGCTTGCGGCTGTAGGGAAGAGCAAGGGAGATTCCCGCTCGTCTCCGAGGTCTTTCGTGGTGAAGTCGGTGGGAGAGTTGACTTACAGCCGTGCTGGGGATTTGCTCCGTGACTCAGTTTCCCCGTGGGTGAAAAGGGGGCGGAGGTGCCTTGCTGAGCTGCTCGGAGACTGGCAAAGGGTTATGACTTGCTGGGGAAAAAGTGCCCCTTTGGTCAGACGAGGATTGCTCACCCATCGCAGTGTTGCCGTGGATGTCGCTCCCTTCTGCCGCCGCATGCGCGCCTCCCGGGTGTAATTTTAGCATTTAGGTAAATCCTCCATTTTATTACACCATTAAAAAAAAATAAAATAATCCATCAAATGCCAAGGCACGAGGTTGTATGCTGCCCTCCCCCCACGGCACAGGCAATCTGCCGGGGTCCGGGCGCCCAGCGAGGGCTGCGGGTAATCCCCTCCGCTATCGCATCCTTAATCCTCGCCCTGTCCCTCGCTGAACTGGCTGTGGGGCGGAGGGAGCGAGCGCGGCGCGCGCTTGGGTTTGCTTTCAAGGGAGGAATCGCCAGGGTTGGGTAAGAGCGCTGCCCAACCGGGACCAAAAATCTGCTGGTGGGGGGCGAGGAGTTGTGCAAGCCCGGCTGCTGCGCTTGGGTTGCGGTGGCCTTGCAGCAAGGTGCACATCCTGCCGCTCTCCTTGCACGCTGCAAGGGGCACCAGCCACCGATGTCCCCAGCGGGAGGGAGATACCCTAGATTTGGAGGACCCAGGAGCCCGATTTGCAGGAGCATCACCATTTCAGCCTGAAGTCTGGGGACCAAGCACCCAGGGAGAGCCGGGCTGCAGGACCGCGGTCCCCTGTCCATCGCCCATGCTTCATCCCAGTGTTTCGGTCCCCCCATCCGCCGTCTGAGCATCCAAAGGTGCTCCCCAGCACAGACCTGCTTCCCTGGGTCTCCCGCTCTCCCCACCAGCAGAAAAACAGCCAAGGGGACCCGGACACAGCCAGGCAGCTGCCTTCATCCAAGGGTGGGCTCCAACTTTGGTTTCCCGGCTTGCTTGCACCCAAGCCTTGCTGCTTCCTTCGCGTGCAAACCATCTCCCGTGGCTTTTCCAGCATCATTTCTGGTGCTGGGTGGGCACCCAGGATTTGTGCTGAGCCCTGGGCAGGGCTGGGAACGTGGTGGCAAGATCACCACGAGCCATGAAAATAACTCGGGAGAAGGAGGCAGATTTTTGAACATAAATTCTCGCTTTTTTAATTAATTTTTTTTTTTTTTTTGGTGGGCTAAGCGGCAGCTGGGCGAGTTGTAACCTCATTGCTCCTGTGCTGAGCGATAGCAGTCGGGGACGGTGGTGCTCGCTCCAGCCGGCAGAGCAATCAGTGACAGTGGTAGTGGCACGGGTGGCAGTGTGACAGTCGAAGGCTGTGAGTGCGAGGAGGCCGGCAGGGAGAGGCTGTATCTTTTATTAGAGCAACTGATACGGTTGGGGGGAAAAAAGCTCCAAAGCAGATAAGCTTTTGGGCTCACAAGTCCTCATTCAGGTCCTAAATAGAAACAGCTAAGTCAGATCACTGGGTTTATTTTAATCAATTTTAGATCTGAAAAAAAGACTGGTGAGCTGAAAATCTTTCTTTTTTTT
>RSEF01000704.1:0-10780 GCA_003993805.1 Himantopus leucocephalus | reverse complement strand
GCTTGCAGCCCAGAAAGCCAACAATATCCTGGGCAGCATCAAAAAATGCGTGGCCAGCAGGTCGAGGGAAACAATTCTCCCCCTGTATTCCACTCTTGTGAGTCCCCACCTGGAGTGCTGCATCCAGCTTTGGAGCCCTCAACACAGGAAAGACACGGACCTGTTGGAGCAAGTCCAGAGAAGAACCACAAAGATGATCAGAGGATTGGAGCACCTCTCCTGTGAAGACAGGCTGAGAGAGTTGGGGTTGTTCAGCCTGGAGAAGAGAAGGCTCCGGGGAGACTTTACAGCAGCCTTCCAGTGTCTGAAGGGGGCCTACAGGCCTACAGGAAGGTGGGGAGGGACTCTTTATCAGGGAGTGTTACAATAGGACAAGGGGTATTGATTTTAAACTGGAAGAGGGTAGATTTATATTTGATACCAGGAAAAATTCTTTACTGTGAAGGTCATGAGGCACGGGAACAGGTTGCCCAAAGAAGTTGTGGATGCCCCATCCCTGTAAGTTTTCAAGGCCAGGCTGGATGGGGCTTTGAGCAACCTGGTCTAGTAGGAGACATTCCTGCTCATGTCAGGGTGTTGGAACTCGATGATTTTAAAGATTCCTTCCAACCCAAACCATTCTATGATACCATGATATGATTCTATGAAATACAGTTGTCTCACAGTTGAAATTCAGCAGCCACCCTGCACTTGAAACAGCAAAAAAAAAAGCTCTTTATGGAAGCAGCCAAAATGGCTTCTTAAATTGAAAATACAGTGAGAAGTTAGATGTGCATGGCAATATTCTTCATATCTCACAAGCATCTTCTGAGAAAACATTTCTAAGACTTACATGGTTAAATAGCATGAGGACCTGGGCTCTGTCCTCACAAGGAACAGCGGTAACATAGTGCTGCTCTGCTGCAGCACTGTTGGTTTCAAACTGCCTCACAGAGAAGCATGGCAAAGGGAAGGATAAGGAAGGTGTAATATTGATACATATTGATACAACAGTTCTTTCTTAAACATCTCCACCTCAAAGATCAGACTGTTTTTCTAACAATGATAGTTCAAACAACTTCTGGTCATCCCACCCAAGCGCGTAAGTTATACAAATCCGTATCTTTCCAATTCTGTGACGCAGTGGTGAGTGCAAACTGTTCTGGCCCATTATAACTTTAATATGAATGTATCAAGAAAGGACTGACTTCTCTCTGGTGAAATTACAGATTATTGACAGTAGTAATATACAGTATCCTAAAAAACCCCACAGTTTAAGTAGAAATTGAATGCAACTGTACTGCAGAAACACCACACACACTCCTCAAGACATAGCAAAATGCAGAACCTCACTGAGTAACTGGATTATAAAGAGAAATTTGAGGACCGCTTTTTTTTTTGTTGGATTTTATGTTTGGTTTTATTGTTACTTTGCTTTCCTATTTTTTTCTTGCTAATTTAAATGCAAAGATCATATATAACTAACACTGTGGAAAAATGAGAGTGATAAAAAGATTAGTCCAAGGCATGTAGAATAAATCCAAAAGAAGATAGTGTAAATCTTTGCTTATTTTTAAACTGCATAATACAGATAAATGGAATTTTATTAAAGCTCTCTGTAAAAATCAGGTACTGCATACTGATATTAGTCATTTTGTTATTTTTTCCAGCTAATATGACTATCAGTAGGACAAAGAGGTTAAAGGGAATATAAAGACAAATAACATTTAAACAGATGTCAAGAAATGTTTTTACATACAGAGAATTATTAAAGCACAGAGCAAGCCTCCCAGGCAAGATTGTTGAGGCAAAAACTCTAAGGTCATTAAAGAAACATTTATATACCATCATGGAAATGCTATACTAAAGAAAATTAGCTTTAATAAGTCAGTTAGCTTCACTAATTTTCTCGGGGTTTTTTTTTCTCTCTAAATCATATTTATTTGTTTAAGCTTGAGGACATGTGTTGTTTTCAAGCTGCGAATGGAAAAACCCAGAATGAGAGCAAGAGCCATAAAATGCAGGATATATATGATATAAAAAGAGTCATTAATAGATGAGCCTCTCTTTAAGGTACCACAGGTCACACTTTGTGTACACAGTGTTGAAATAAAAGCTGATGCTCTTTCCAGAGTTATGATAACATTGTCTGAACCCTTTTACCTCATCATCTCATTTAAACTGTCAATATTAACATACTCAGTTGTCACCCTCAGTTTTCTCTTTGTCTCTTTCTCTCTTTCTGCTGATTAAGAATCTACTGCCACTTGTTTAAGAACCACTTCAGAAAAATGGCTGATTCTCACAACTTATCAGACTGGTGCAGAGCTCCCATCTCTGTAGTAAAGATCATAAGGGCCATGGCTGTATCTGCTATATAAATAAAGCACGCAATTACTACCACAGAAGAGTAGAAATGGCTCCAAAATGCTTTTCTTCCTATGGTAACTCTCATACCTAATAACAGGACAAACCTTAAGACTAAGTGTTTAACTAATGGGTACTGCGAGTGTGGGAACACATCTATTGAATTCATTATTTTAACTGGGTTGGTACATATTGGATCAAGAAATATTTGCAATCAATATTTGCAAATATTTGGGTAAGTAGTATAGCTAGGGACAAAAGATTTTATTCAGGGCACTCAGATTCCCAGAAGAAATTAAATGAATCCCGGATTTGACTGGTTTTGTTGATTTAAAAAAAAAGATTTTTCAACTACTTTTTGAATTATGAAAGCACAGTTAGTGATGCTATCCACTCTACAACTCCCATTAAATTTTATAAATATGCTGGAAGCACTGAAAGGAACTTAAAACATGGAAATAAATAGACCTACTGATAACCTAAACAGAATCTAGTCCATAAAGCAGAAATATTCAAGGGAATCAATACCTTCACTGGGACTTTGTTGTTACGATTGATGTTATGAAGTGGTTGCCTAAGTACCCAGAAGGACAAACGCTTTGGAAATATTAGGGAAAGAGATAGCAAGAGGGAAAGAGAAAACCATCAGAAAGAAAAGAGCAATGAAAATCCTTTTTCATTATTGTTTGTACAATTAAATACATCTTGAAAGCTTGTGTTAGACTGTGAATGCCAGAAGATACGACAAAAAGCCATGCCTGGTTATCAGCTGAAGTCACAATGTCTCTGGCTAGGGAGTGATCAAACTCAGAGCAAAGTCTTTGATTGTAGGATGTGTCCCTGGTGGGAGAAAGCCAGCATGAAGTGCTTTTGTATTTCCCTGTGAGTATGGACCATGCTGTAGGTTACATTGACAAGTTGACAAGCACGTCAGCTTCTTTGAAGCTACCACTCATCTTTTTGTGCAGATGAACTTTAAATTATAGATAATTGATTGCTGTTTGACTGAACCCCTCCGCTTATTAACCAGAATAGGAAAAGATCTGTTGCTGTTTTAACTAGACGGATTCCTTCCACAGGGAATATGAATGAACTCATGATAATTGTTGCTCTGAGACAAGGCTTCCTAATGATTCTACTCTTGGAGTAGTGCCATTAAACTGAAGCTTAAGTTTTGGAATAAGATAGATCCTTTATTTCAGAGGAATATACTGCTGATTCAAAAAGATTGACCTGATGATCCAATAGATCTTTGTCAACTTTAATGAAATGCTGTACTGATTCAGGAACATCACCAAAACCGGCATTTCAAAGACAGGTTATTCGTTCTCTGCTAAGCTTTCCTGTGCAATTGTTCAGAATAACTGAGAAAATGGCAAAAGATCCATGCCTTAACAACAGTCTGCTTTAATCAAGGTTGAATGCGGACCTGACCAGAATAGCGATGGTATTGAACAACAGCTCAAGATCTTTCTTTAACCTCGGAAAAACAGATGGGGGTGGGAGGATGTGCTATGCTCCATTGTAAAAGTTTTCCTTCATGGACATAACAGATATTTTTTGGACACGGGTTTTGCTTCCATTTGTACAATGATAAGGGCAGTAAGCCAGGGTAAGCCGTTTAGTCTCTGTGGCAGAACTGTACTCAGTCACACATCATCAGCTGTGTAGCAGGTAGAGCTGGATGGTCTGGAAAAAAACTGCAGTGCCACAATTGAACATTCTTTGCCATTGTACCAACTGTGCAAAGTTGAGAGATGGGTGCTTCCTGAGCAATAATTAGCAATCTCTTTTTCCTGCTGGCAATTTGTCTGAAATCAAGGTTTTCATTCGTCCTTCCTTCACAGGTGTTTTATATACATTTTGTGCAAATTGTTCAGTATTCAAAAGAAGTGAAACACACTTTAGGGGTAATTAGCCTGGTTTCCTGTGTGGGTGTGTCCGTGTCCATCTGTGTGCCCTTCCTGAATAATTTTGTTTTCTTTAAGCAAATCTGGCAGAAAAACAGAGGCCTCAAGGATATCAAATATCTACAAATTCTGTGAAAAAGGATGGCTGGTTAAATGGGTGATTTTTTTCAAATTTATCTAATGACCATCCTTGGTACATAAAAGAGTTTATTGTTAAAGTTCCCTGAGATTTGCACCAAATAGTTCAAATGAATACCCCGACCCTGCAAAAAGATAACAAAGAAACTTTCAGCATCCTGGAGTCTGGAAAATCCAATGGTCGCAGAGATTCAGGCTTCATTAATTCTGATCTGAAGCACCAGCTCCTGGAGTCACGCTATCTGAAAGAATACTCTGACGTATATTTTGTAAAAGTTCTACTTCTCAAGACAGTAAAAGAAAGTTTGAAAACTGCCCCAAGTGTGTCACAGGAACCAAAAAGCAAAAAAACAAATAATTGGCCCTTGTATTTTGACATGGTCATTTAAAAAAAAACCAAACAAAACAACAANACAAAAAAGAAACCCCCACAAAAAAAAAAAACCAACACAAAAGAACAAGTTTAAAGATTTATTATTTTTTACTCTCTTACTATTTTCAAATAATTGGGGATGACAATAATATGCTGGATTCTTCCAAGCTGTTAAATATAACATCACCTAGTTTATTTGTAAAACACTGGGTCAGAGGAGCACAATTGTGTTCTACAGCTTGTAAATTAGCTGCTTACTATTATTTAATGCTAAAAAATCAATAACTGAGCTTTGCTATAAAATATACAGCATAAACACTGAGTATAGTGTTTAGATACTTACTGATTCTAAAATCTTAACATTCTTAAGCTACTGTTTTAGACTCATCATGAAAATGAATTTTACTGATCTAACAGATTTTAACTCTTTGCACAATGTATATCTTTTTTACATAAATGATTAATCCAAATTTCTTTGCATTCTTCCCTGGGAAAAACAGCAAAGAGAAAGAAAACATGATCATAGAATTTTTTCTCATTAGTCTAATAAATTCCAAGACAAAGGTCAGATGTTATGCTAACAAGAACTTTAAACTTTCCAGTAGAGGATTTTAATTAATCTCTTTAGACCTATGACTTTAGTGACTATTGTAAACCTTTTTCTTTCCAAAAAAACTGCTTATTCAATGACTAGCTCTAGCAGAGGCTCCCCAAATGAATTTGTCAAGAAGTTTTACTCAGAGCATAAATTCATCTTTCTGTGCAGACAGTTCCATTGCAGCTCATTAGGCAAAGCAAATATAAGCAAGACATGATCAGCCTGTAAAGTATGGGTCAAATTTACTTGTACCCCCCCAAAAAAGTCATATAATAAAAATTCACAGTATTTTATATTTTTACCTTTTTAGAATGCCTGTATTTTTGCTGTTGATAAATATATAGACTGAAAAATACTCAAGCTGTTAGCAGTCTTTGTAGGATGGGTTTTCCTCCTTGTATTCTTTAATATCAATGTAAGAGCATGATTGACCTTCAGTGCTAAATACAATTGTTGTCTGCATGTTATTTATTCAACTTGAGAAATGTTAATTAGTGGGATTACTTACAAGATATGGATTTATGAACCTCTACTACCTATATTTAGCAGAACACGTAGATATTGCTTAAGAACAACTTTTTCAGGAATGAATGTCTTTTGTACTCATTCCAATACCAAAGCAGACACAGTTTTCTTTAGTTAAATCTCTTTCACACATGGAAACCTTTAGATTCATTGGAACTGTCAGAAAAAAAGAGGTCGGTGACATGTACCTGCACTCCACTGTCTCCTCCATGTTCACCAGGGGAATATCAGCCATTTCGTCTTGCCTGCGTTCCAGAAGGTCCCATGCTGCTTGCATTCCTGTCTGCAAGGTAAGCCAGTTTTGAGCGGAGGGAAAAGAGTATTTTATTTAGGATAAATAGGAAACAGAGGTTCTACATCTAAGAAGGGCCTCACATCCCGATCTCCCAGGACAGGACTCTTGTTTAAACTAAGGAATCTCATGCCAGTGTTGTCCCTTGAGGCATGTGTCAACTGGCCTCTGTCTGCTACTCCAGAGTTTGGTCTCCTGCACATCCAATTTCATGTGTTCCAGCTTCATGCAGATGTCTTAGATGTTCTAGGGAATGTCAAATGACACTAAGAGTTTAGATAACAGAACCATACCCTGATTCTCCTTACATGGATTTTCTAGCTATTACGTAATTGTAACAAAAACTGGATGACCACCAATGCTGAACAGGACTAAATAAAGTGGATCCTGAGAGGACGGCTGTACCTACATTTCTCACTGATTCCCTCCACTGTCAGTAAAAGATGCTACTGACTACAGGTATTTTAATTTACTATTCAACGAACATGCTAATTCTGAGGAATCAAGAAAAGTGCTCAGGCACAAGTTTATTGGAAGCACGTTTTAGATCATTTACTTCTAACATTTATATAGCTACAACTATTTTAACACAAGACCATAGTTATTCAAAAGATGAAGCAACCTCACCACTGTGAGCAGATCCTAGCAAAATTAGGCTGATACATTTTATGTCATGAGCATAGGTAAAATGGCAAGTTGCTAATAAATTCTGTCTTATTTCAGAATAAATTATCTGACATGCATACAGCTTAGACTGTGTGTACTGCAATTAGGCTGAGAAATCTTTTACTCATCATTTATTCCTTAAGCATATAGGGTACATGCATCTTAACAGTTTCTCAACATTTGTTGCTGGCTATTATACAATTGATTATCTGTACAGAATACCATTTGAGTTTCAGCTCCTTACAGTGGGTGATCAATCAAGTCACTGACAAGTTAATAACTCTGTTTACCTCTTATCATTACTTTACTACTTTGTTTTGATTGAGCAAATGTCTGGTTTTGATTGTTTTGACTTATTAAAGTGGAACATGACCTGTATTTATGCAAACTTTAAGTGTCTCAACTATATATGTTTACAAAATAAGGAAAATGTTAAAACTCTTCCCTATTTTCTGTCTTCTCAGAAGTATCACGCTGGAGTCACAGAAGCATTTATCAGCTATACGTGGAATATGATGCCTCCAGATATACTTACTGGGGCCTGATTCCTAAACTTTTTTCATCTATTTTTCCATCTACATTTGAAACATACTGTAGGGGTGTTCTAGAAATATTACAAAGCTATCAGAAGATCATTAACATCAAGATCACATTTTCTTTTGGATTCCCAGCAATGTCAGCAGAAGAGGCAGCCGCCACCTAGAAAAGTTTCCCCATGTGTGATGATGGCATCTTGGCTCCTTTGAGGCAGTGTTTGTTGATTTGAGGTGCTTGATAATTTTCCATCTGAACCAAGCTTATTTTGTAAGTACTTTCCTCAGTAAGAAATATATCAATTTAAAGCCATTATGGAGTCCAAGGACCAGGAAGAGAGAAATATGCCTAGGTCACACCCTCAGCTTTGCTAGGTTCTCTCAGCACTGCCTTTGTGTGTGCTTCTGAACATTTACACATGTCCTAAGGTAACTCTATATTGTGTCTCCAGATGTTATCACAATCTTAAAACAGTAAGCTTTAATATGGCAGCCTTGGCCAGAGTGAAACCACACCAGCACAGGCTCCCATGTCTGGTTTGTAATCCAACTTGACAATATCTTAGGGCCAAGACAGATCCCACATGATCAAATATAGATAACTATCGCCATCTGACCCAAAAATCGTCCAGCTGGTTTGAAGAATGATACAGTCACAGTAACTGAAAGGCGTTAGGTAGGAGACAGTCAAAAGGTATCAGTGAAATGTGGCAGAACTCAATACTGTTCTGGGTGTCAAAACCCCTTGAAATCACCATCCCTTTTTTATTAATTATGAATTAATGAGGTCTCTGACATATGTTGGCATACGTCACGTGTCATCTCCACTTGCAGAACACACCTACCCAGAATTAGGGTCTCCAGGTTTCTTCAGTGTTGAGAAAATGTTAAAAGGAACAGCCACAGCCAGCTGAGCAGCACTGTCTCCTACTATAATATCACAAAATGCGAACAAGGAATGTGAGTGCATTGTAGCAAAATCTACTGGAAAATCCCCCTCTGTGGAACTAGATGAAGTTGCACCAATTGGAATAGCCTTGAGAACACATTACTCAGTCCCATAACATCATTCTGACCTGAAGGTCATTTAATAATGNCTACTGGAAAATCCCCCTCTGTGGAACTAGATGAAGTTGCACCAGTTGGAATAGCCTTGAGAACACATTACTCAGTCCCATAACATCACTCTGACCTGAAGGTCATTTAATAATGTTTCTGCTAATGTGGGATTATTCTGTTCTTGATCCTGGTGGTGATAGTTATAGGAGAGCGCCTTTCTGAGAGAGAAGCTTTCACCTTTTCTTCCTTTCATAGTGACTTAATTTGGAATTTCGAATTGCAAAAGTTGACGTTATCTTTTGAATTGTTAAAGGAAATTCTTTAATTCAAGGCCAAAAATAAAGTTAGGATCTTCCTGTGGTTGTAGATGTTGGTGTGTTAAAAAAAAAAAGATTCTGGAATGTCCTTTTTTATTTAAATTCTGAGTGTATAGTGCCTAATGCCATTATGAAGACATTGCTCTGAAGGTTTGTTGTCACACTGCTGTTCTCTTCTTCTTGTTGTTTCCACTATGAAGATTTGAGTTATTGTCACCTGAGATAAAGGCCGCACTTGTAACACAGAAAAAGTAAAAATTTTTTACAGTCCTGTTTATATGCAAGGTGAAACATTTAATGCAGAACCCAGTAGATCTCAGGAGACAGCATATTTATTGCAATAATATTTACAATTTTATCTGGTTCTGGATTTTAAGTTTCATCTCTTTTGAGATGCAGTCCTCGTTGTGCAGTATTTGTTATTCATATGTTACATCAGTTTCTGGTTCGATTTATCATTGCACTTAGGTGGCAGCAAGAATATTCTTCTCTACGGAAAGGACAAGTAGGCCCTCCACTTGAATCCTATCCAGAGTTTTGGAAGATATATTGAGGTAAGAAGAATAATAGTATAAACAGGGCAAATCTATAAATCAACATACCTTCAGGGTAATTTCCAAGGTCATAGATGATGCACAAGACTCTCCTTTTGTCTGGTGTTCCTGTTGTTTTGGGGTATTCTTGAGTACAAATATTTCACAATATCAGAAAAAGACACACATGCCATGTTTGAGTATTTTATGTAGTAAGAACCTAGAGGTAGTTATGGATTTGATAAGATATGTCATCCTGAATATCAAAAGGATGAAAAATATGGGAAATATAAAAAATCAGTAATTTTGTGAGTTTCACATGTTTTTTACAATTGCTACAACAGAAGCTCTTGTAGAGAGATTAATTACCACCTAGGGCTAACAGCACCCATGTGCAGCTATTAAATGATGATTATTTTTTAACAGAGTTCTAGATATTGCAGTGTTTTGTTAATGCCTGAAAAATGAGATTTAACAAAGTAAGGAGTCGCTGCTCTTGATACTCCACACAATTAATGACAGTGGGGCCTTTGAAAAGCTATTAAATTTATAGATAAAAAAAGAATGACCACTCTACAGTACCAGTTTTGGGAGAAATTAATATTCTCTTGCTTTTATGTGGACATTAATAAACACACACACACACACACACACACACAGAGTTATGGTTTCTGAGCGGGAAAAACTGCCACCCTGCACCCCCAACAGGTAATGCATTCTTTCTGGATCTTTCATCTTCTTAACAGTGCTCACACTTTGAGGCAGCTTACCACAAAACCCATACCGCATGGCCATATATATATATAGATGGAACGTTTTACTGAAATAAGAAAGAAAGACCAAAAAATTTATAGATAATATCATAATAGCATGTTTGCTGAAATGTGATTAAATTGTTCTGAGTCTACTAGTTAATTGCTGGAGAGCTTTGATATCCAAAGCATTTTTATCTACTGAGAAAGAGCAGGAACACATAACATTTTCCTCTGTCTTACAAAGAAACTGTTTACTATTCCCTACCCAAGGATTTTTGTTTAATTTTGTTTTGTTTTGTTTTGTTTTCATGAGAGATGGAAAATGAAGTATTTTGATGCCCATCCCCCGTTATGACATTTTTATAACTTTATTGTTTAAGTTCAATGAATACTGATATTCCCCTATTTAAAAGTTCCTTGTGAATGAGATGAACTCTTGTCAAATATGTTTTATTTTTAATCCCACTTGAACAAAATTTATTGAAAGACTCAGTTATTTGAGTGAGTGCATTTTAATAGTCTAAAGTGGTTTTGAATTTAACCTCTAGCCCTTCAGAACTCATCTGACCCAAGGAATAATGAAATGAGATTTGATGTCTGGTTGACTTTTTTGTATCCATCTTATAAAAATGGTATAAATGGATTGTTCACAGGATCACAAAATTTTCAGACTTGGAAGGGACTTCTAGAGGTCATCTAGCCCAACTCCCCTGCTAAAGCAGGATTGCCTAGAGC
>RSEF01000700.1:833-18821 GCA_003993805.1 Himantopus leucocephalus | reverse complement strand
AAGCATGCATATTCATTAGTATAGGCTGGGTTATTACAATTATTTCTGAGGATAGGCATGACTATTGTAATTACTCCCGGAAACTCATTATCATAAGTCCCCTCCTCTTGCCGCATGTGCACTGCCATCCAGTGGTCACGGGCGGGGTCTTCTGGAGGAAGGCTCATAGTCTTCTTCACCGTGTACTTTTCACCTTTGGCTCAGAATGCTGAATTGGCTGAGCTCCAAACTGCAAGACCAGTCTTGACCAGATGGTCGCTTCTTGCAGACAATGAAGTTCTTGCTAGCAGCTCCCGTTATCTATACAATTTGCTTGTAACAAGGTCTGGTTGTTCTCGTCATCAACACAAGCTTACAACAGAGTGCTATGACCTCGACGTTTTGACAGGCTATCGCTCATGCTAACAATGTCTAACTTCTAGGGCCTACTTTCTTGTATCACCATTACCTTTCCATACGGACATTGAACCCACCAACCTGCCTCTACACCTGTGTTGCGGGTATAATCCTAGCTAGTGTACTCACAGTAAAAGCCACACTGCTCATCAAAAAAACCCCAAATTGTTAAAAGCTTTATTGGGAAAATGGGATGAATATATTTCTCTGTATCACAGGGCTGTTGTGATGATAAATCAACTGAGGAATACTGAGATATGAGGTATGCAACTATACAGATAAAAGATAAACAGTACATTAATAAAAAGTGGGCTGCTGAGGAATTCTACACCATACTCAGCAACACGACCTATGGAACAGAACTGTGTAAAGTGGTGCACAGAACGCAGGCTTGAGAGCTGATATTTGAAAGCCCCAAAGCCTCACAATTGCGTGTACTTGAGACTCAAAACTGGAAGAACACGCAAAAATCTTCATGAGATATTTGAATAACATAAAGTTACAAATTACCTTTTACTCAACTACTCTCAAAGTACAGGGAGAAAAAATCCACTGGTATTGGAGAGAAAAATCAGCACTCACTGCAGTCAGTAAATGCCTGGAGTCACGGCAGTACAAAGCCTATGCGAGATTACAATCAGCCTCCTTTTAATCTGCTGGTATGTGTGCCAAAAAGCAACTCTGACACAGCCAGCTTCCGAGTGCAGTGTTTCTGTGGCGCCAAGCACAAAATCCACAGTCACGGCTGTCAGCAACAACCCGAGCGACCAAGAATCCAACACACCACGGCAGTAACGGTGCTAAAAATATTTGGCAGACCTTACTTTCAACCATTACGCAAAACAAAACGCTGTCCAAAAATCCAGCTTTCAGAGAAGGGCTTCACGTTTCAGGAATGCTGTTGAAAATCTCGTACCCAAAGAGGCTGTTCATAGCGAAACCAAAGCAGCTATTTCTCTGGACAGCGCTACTGTAATACAGCCTGACATAACACCGCTTTAACCCACCGAAGGAATACCCCTCGGCAGCGCGGGTCGGGCAGCGCGGGTCGGGCAGCGCGGCGGCGGATTCCCGCGCCTTTGGCCGGGGCGGGGAGCGGGGGCGCTCGCCGGGGCTGTCCGCAGCAGGCCGCCGGCCTCGGGCGCCGAGCGGCATCGAAGCCCACGACTGCACTGAAAAATGCGTTTTAAAAGCCCGGCAAAGCCAGTTCCTTTGCGGGAAGGAGGGTGGGCGTTACCTGGGTGAGAGTAGCTCCGGGCTGGGGCTCGGACGTTGTTCGGTGCGGAGAAGGGAGACGCCCGACGGGCAGCGCCGGGCCCGCTGCGGGCCCCCGCAGGTCCGCGGTGCGGGGACACACGGGCGGGAGCCCGCGGGAGGGGAAGGGCACGGCGGTCCCTCCGGCCGCCGCCGCCGGGCCCGGCCTTGGCGGGGGCAGGGCCCAGCCGGGCCGGGGTGGGCTGGCCCGGGCCCCGCAAGCCCCCCCCCCCGGCGCCGCCCCTCGGCCCGCCCGACCCGACCCGGCCCTGCCGGGAGCCTCCGCGGCCGCCGGGCGCCCTCCCCAAGATGTCGGCCTTCGGAGCCAGCCGGGTGAGCGCCCGGGGACGGGGGGACGGGGAGCGCTGGAGGGCGAAGGGCCGGCGGCCTCGGGGCGAGCCCTGCTGCCGCCCGCCGTACCCCGCGGGGGGCCGGGCCGGGCCTCGGCTGCCGGTCCCGGCCGTGCCCGGGCACCCTGCCTCCCCCCGCGGCCTCCCGACGCGTTCCCCGCCGCGCTGCCGGTGGCGGTTTTTAATCCGTGGTCTATAAAAGCTGCTTTCGGACGTACTAACCTGCCTGTTAGGAATTACGAACATTACTTCTGCAAGTAGACGTTACCGAACCACCGATACCCTCCCGGCTTCCCCCTGGGCCGCAGGGCGGGCCGCGGCTCGGGCAGCCCCTGTGTGCTCCGGCCCTTGTCCCGCTCCCCCCTTCCCCAGGGTCGCTCCTGAACTGGGTGAAGGGTGAAGGGCGCTGGGTCAGGGCGGCCGGGCTGCCACGTCCTCCCCTTGGGCAGCCGCGTCCGCACCTCCCTCGGGCAGCCATGTCGTCCTTCCCTCCCGGGGGCAGCTGTGTCCTTCCTTCCCTCGGGCAGCCGTGTCCCACCCTCGGCAGCCGTGCCATGACCTTCCTTCCCTCGGGCAGCCGTGTCCCACCCTCGGCAGCCGTGCCATGTCCCCCGGCGGGATGTGGCCACCTGCCTGAAGCGCCGCAGTGACAGCAGCAGTCAAAGGCAGCTGAACCCGACGGCAGCCCGTCCCTCACAGACCAAAGGCGACGCTTTGGGCACTGGTCGTTGGAGTTAGCCCCCACCAGCTGTTGTGCAGCGGTGGCTGTGGCGTTTCGGAGGGCAGTAGAGGCGGCGAGCAGTTGCGTTTGAGCATGGCCACAGGGACTTGTGGCTGAATCCACCCAGTCAGACAACAGGGAGGTTGATGGAGCAGGCAGGTGGTCACCCAAATCCTTACATGTTGTCAACTGCAGTCCTTTGTCACCCTTTGTGCCACCTCCGGGTGTTAAACCCCCTCTCCAATTTGTATTTCCATTTCTTGGGGGCAATGTCGGGTTTTTTCAGGGTAACCTTCAGTATTGGCCTTGCACACCACTCAGGTATGAAAACCATGACAGATTTAAGTTCTCTAGCATAAATTTGACAGCTTCTTTCGTGTAGCATATCACCTTTAGCATTAGAGAGAGACTTGCGGCCTGGAGAAGAGAAGGCTCCAGGGAGACCTTATTGCAGCCTTCCAGCACCTAAAGGGGCTACAGGAGAGCCGGGGAGGGACTTTTTACAAGGGCATGTAGTGATAGGAGGAGGGGGAATGGTTTCAAACTGGAAGAAGGTAGATTTAGATTAGATATTAGGAAGAATTTTTTCACTGCAAGGCTGGTGAGCCCCTGGCGCAGGTTGCCCCGAGAAGCTGTGGCTGCTCCATCCCTGGAGGTGTTCAAGGCCAGGTTGGACGGGGCTTGGAGCAACCTGGGCTGGTGGGAGGTGTCCCTGCCTATGGCATCAAGAACCCTTCCAACCTAAACCATTCTATGATCCTATTATTTTGAATTCAGGACTTTTTCAGGTTTAGACAAAACTTTTTGGTGGCAAAGCTGGATCATCCTTAAAAATCTGGATCGTCCTTAAAAAAAGAAAAAAGAAGTGGTTACAGTTACCTTGCTTTTTCTCAATGTCATCTACTTCCTGTCTGTTTCCAGTTAAAATAAAGTATAAAACCTTTGGGAGGATCCAGGTCTTTCTAGATGGTATTGTTTGATTGTTTTATTTTTCTATATAATGGTGGTAGCAGTTAGGTAAGAAAGCTTAGGCAAGAAGGTAAAACTTAGGTGAGAAAGCAGCATACCATTTTGCAATGGCTGTGGCTTGTGAAAACTCCAAATGAGTAATATGGAATATGTGGAAAACACAATCCTGAACTATTAATACACTTGCTTAACGCTTCAGTATCCACAGCTTCTATGCCTAGCAGTGGTCTTCCTGCATTTCTTCACCTTTTAACCTTATAGATGTTTTCAGTATTCTCTGAAAATACCTTTTTCACTATGTTGATACCTTTTATTGCTTGTGTTCTTCATGCTTCTTTGTGTAGTTGTGCTGCAGTCAAGCTACGAGACTTGAGCTGCAAAGATCTTACACCTCATCTTCTTTTTTTCTTCAGCAGATGCTCCGAACCATTGCAGCGCATGGATGGAGAGCACATTCTAGTAAACCTGCTCAAAACGTACATATAAGCAAACCTGGAGCTGGCTTTAGCTTTGGTAAGTACTGGAGTTTTTGAAAGAAATACAACAGTTAAGGACAAATTGCAGAGTTAGGAAAAATTACAGTTCGGTATGAATTTACAATGATAGTGTTTCTTCTGAATACATTTCCACTTTTTTTTAAAAAAAGTATTTGAAAACCAAAATTACATTTTTTTCCAGCTCAGGAAAGCCAGTATGTGTGTGATATTTATGAGATTTTCTTCCTTTTTAAACTAATGTTTGTCTTGAGCTTTTCTATTGCCAAAGTTGCGTTAGCTGTGAATAATTATCTCACACTGACTTTTAAAATGTTAAAATAACTGTATGTAGTCTTAGTTGAAATTGGTTATAAAGAATTCATTCTCATCTTGGCATATTACATACATAAAAGCAAATTTAGTGGGTCAGCAGCTAGATGTTTGAAACTGAGTAGCCAGAATTGTCAAATAAGGAACATTTTTCTGCCCCGTCTCCTCCTTCATTCAATTAGCACAGCAAGCTTCTTGTTTCTGTTAGTACTACATTTTATGTTACATGGTATTTCCTACTCCATTTTCAGTATTTTGTGCATAATTGTGTCAGAAGTAATTAAGTGCGTTGTAGATGTTCATTAGAGATAAGTGGAGGTTTTCTCTAGGGAGAAAGAGGAAGCTGAGCTTCTTTGGTTTCTGCAGAGGCCCAGGACGGTGGGTCCTGGTGGCTTGAATTGTCCTGTAAGGAACTGAGACTTGTTGGGTTTTGTTTTTTTTTTTTCTTTTCTCATAGTCTAACAACTGGCAAAGAAAGTTCAGAATTTGTGACTTCATTTTTTTACTTTCTTTTTTTAATAGAACTTACTGATGAACAGAAGGAGTTTCAAGCTACTGCTCGTAAATTTGCTGTGGAGGAAATTATTCCTGTTGCTGCACAATATGACAAAACTGGAGAGGTAAATCTACCATACAGTAGGGGAAAAATAGCTTTTTATCTTAACCTGTGTGAAATTTAAAATGTTAACTGTGATGAATCAGATGATGATTTTCCCTGTCTATTTCAGTATCCTCTTCCGCTCATAAAACGGGCTTGGGAACTTGGTCTTATAAATTCACACATACCAGAAAGCTGTGGTAAGTAAACATTCTTTTTACTCTGTAAAATGAAACAAAGAAAAGGCCTCAGAGGATACTTATATGTGTAATTATGGATTCTGTATAAAATGAACAGTTGCATACTTGAATACTGTAAACTTAATCAGTAGGTGGGTTGACACACAAGTGTTATTAGGGGTGGATGTAATCAGGCAACAAATTAGACAGATGATGATTTAGCAATTTATGACTGGGTTTTCTACCACTATTACAACTGCCTAATGTTCCCTGGTGCACTGTGTCAGCTGCGGAGGCAGAGAAATTGGAAGATCCTATTTTGATCTAGTCTTGACACAGGCTGGAACAGTTAAAGAGTTTAGTCCAGAAGGACAGTTTTCCAGTTTATATGATGTGCAGTACAGCAGTGCTTTGGCAGTGCTTAGGTATATGACTAACCATGGGAAAAATATTAATTTTTTAGATATTCTTTATTGTATTTGTATTACCTGAAAAAAAAGTTGGGGAAATGTCCATAGCAGACCCTATTTTTTTGAAGACTCATCAGAGGGCGTATCTTGTATCAAAAATTTAATTAAAAAGGTTAAGGAAAAAAAGATACAAAAGGAGCAATTGTGATGATTGCACTTACTCAGCCACAAATTCTAGGGAAACTCAAGGCTGAAATAGCTGGACTATTGCAATGTGTAATCACTTCATTGTTAAATTAAAACTCACAAGTGGCAAATTGGACACCATTCCTTTACGATGTTTCCAAGGGAGAGCTGGGAAAATACCAGTAAGCCTGACATACCACGTAAATAAAGAACAAGTAAGATGAAGTACAGGTAGAGTGGACACAGATGAACATGATATGCTAGAGAAGGGTTTTTGTAAAAGGAAGCCATGGCATAAAAAATAACTGGAGTTTTCTGAAGTAGCTAGTAAGCGCGTGAACAAGAGATGCCTGCTTGGTATAAAATGCTCAAACTTCCAAAATGAATTTGAAAAATCATCAGGTTTCACAGTGGAAAAATCAGCAGCACAGTCTTGTTGGTGCTTCTGCTGTTTGGAATATCTGTAAATAATCTGGAAAAGGATGTCAATAGTGACGTCATAGAGTTTACTGATAATACTCAGTTATTCAGTATAGAAAAGATGAGGCTGGTGTGAAGAGCTGTAGGAGGAGGTCGTGAAACTGGGTGACTGTTAAAGTGGCAGATGAAACTCAAAATAGGAAAGATGATGCACACAAGAAGCAATCCAAACTTCCCAGATAAAATGGTGTCTTCTGAACAAGTTACTACCTCTGGAAAAAAAAAAGAGATTTTGGGGGTTATAATATATAGTTTTGTGAAGGTGTCAGCATAATGCCGAGAAGTGGTCAAAACCATAAATTTAAGTTAAGAAATTAAGAAGGGAATGACAAAAAAAGCAGAAGCCATAATTCTGCTGCTGCTTGAATCCAAACTGCGCTTGCCTCTAATTCATGATGCAGTCTGATCCTTCCACCTCAAAAGGGTATTGTGGAAATGGAGAAGGTTCCTAAATGGATGACAAAGATGATAAAAGATACAGAACAGCTTCTGTATGAGAAACATCTAAAATGCCAGTGTCATGGAGCGCGTGAAAAGGGATTCATAGCTCACTGTCCCCTTCGGTACAACTAGAAGGCAGCACATGAAGTCAGCAGACGGCAGGTTCAGAGTAAATGAAAGGAGATGGTTCTAAACTCAGTGCATAGTTAATTCGTGAAACTCATAGCTCCTGGATGCTTTCGATGCTAACATTGTATATAGGCTGAAAAAGAGACTGGACAAATTCACAGAAGAAATACCTGTCAGGGGTTAGCTAACAAAGATACCAAAGATCCTTTTGGCTGAGGAAAAATCTTTTGAGGAAGTATTGCTGTATTGTTACAGTGTTTTCATGCACTTCCCAAAGTGTTGGCTTCTGTCAGAAACGGGTCACTGCGTTGGTTTTCTGACTAATATAGATACTTTCTTTTTTTTTATTCCTAAGCACTGTGGTAGCTCAGGAGCCCATGTGGCCCCTTCTTTGCTTCCTAAGAACTCTTAGGAAAATTCTCAGATGTAAAGTAGTCAAAAGATTCTAGTGGTACATTCTTTCCATTTTGTGCAACTTGTCCCACATCAAGCACACATCACCCTGGAACTTTTCGTTTTTAAGTCATCTGTTACTGATCTGACAAAACTTTATTTAGAAAGCTTGCATGGGAATGTCTAATCAAAGACAGTGCACAATCAAATGTATGTGGTGGAATATGTTTTTGATAAATAATTTTTGTAAATCACTAATATGTTCCCCTTTAAACTCATTTAGTCACATATTTCAACTGTAGGTGGTCTTGGCCTCGGCAGTTTCGAAGCATGCCTTATTACAGAAGAGTTAGCTTATGGATGTACGGGGGTTCAAACTGCCATTGAGGCAAACTCCCTCGGGGTAAGTTCTGTCTTTTCTTACCTCCTTTAAACTGTCTGTGCTCTTTAGAAAGGTGGATTAATGGTCTTTTTTCTTTCAGCAAATGCCAGTAATCATTGCAGGAAATGAGCAGCAGCAGAAGAAATACTTAGGAAGAATGACAGAAGAACCAATGATGTGTGTAAGTATAACTTAGGAACACTGTAGAATGGTCCCACATCATATTAGTCAGGCTTGCTTGTTTGTTTAAAACACTGATATCTACTCACAAGTTAGCCTGTTTTGGTTTGTAAATAAACAGTGGTATTTACTGAAAGGCAAGGAATATTGAATTAGATGTATTCAATAAGCAAATATAAGATATTACCTGGAAAACCATCCTAAGTCACTTACTGAAAATTAATACTTTTTCTTTCCCTTTCAAGAGAAGGTGTAGGAGTTTAAGAAAAATGCAAGGTTTATATGAGCACGAACTCGACTCAGATGGGCATTAAACTGCACTTATGAATCTTAAATATTGCCTAAGCAGTACTTCTTACACAGAAAGAAGTAAAGATTCATGTGCAATGTGTTAGAATCTGAACAACTAAGCCTCATAAAACGAAGAGCACAGTAACCATGGAATGTTACTGTGTGCTCTTATTTTCAGATTTTAAAGATCCTCAGCTTTCACATCAGAGTTTGCGAAGCATAGGGAAGTGATGACTTACTTAAAAAGTTACAGAATGGTTCTGTTTATCATTAAAGTAAAAGACAATTTTAAGTATTATTATGGATTTCTAAGGAAAATTAACCCTACATGTTTGGGTTCTTGCTCAGACAGTTGTTGGGGTTTTTTTGATGTAATATTTTGGGGTCTTCCATGCAGTTGACGTAAAACTTTTACAGATCAGTTCGGTGCACGTAATTCTGCAATAATTTGTGATTGTTTAAAAATAGAATATTTATTCCTCAGGATTTTGCTTTTTATTTTCTTTTAGGCTTACTGTGTAACAGAGCCCGGAGCAGGCTCTGATGTAGCTGGTATAAAAACAAAGGCTGAGAAGAAAGGAGATGAATACGTTATTAATGGTCAGAAGATGTGGATCACAAACGGTGGGAAAGCAAACTGGTGTGTTGACTTTTGATTCATCTTACACTTTCTGTTGTTCTGTTCTGTACTGACGTGTGTCCCCCCCCAGGGTAGATACTAGTGTTTCTGTAAAGATCTTCTAAGTCTGAATGTTCATTATGTTTCACCACACTGCACTTGAATCTGTGTCCACTTTCATCAGGATAAGGTATGAGCAAGCAGTCTCAGTACTGTGCAACGCCTAAAAAGGAAACTAAGCAATGACGTAACTCCCTTCAAAAATGCCTCTCAAATTTTT
This sequence comes from Himantopus leucocephalus, assembly GCA_003993805.1. Classification (NCBI taxonomy): domain Eukaryota; kingdom Metazoa; phylum Chordata; class Aves; order Charadriiformes; family Recurvirostridae; genus Himantopus; species Himantopus leucocephalus. The sequence continues at coordinate 9,757 of RSEF01000700.1, read as the reverse complement.
CTGCTATCAAACAAAATTAATTCTCCTTTCCCTTCAGGGAAGGGCAGCAACAGTAAGAGTTAACGTGCAGAGTACTCAAGAAGCTCATGTTAGGATCGACTTTGCTTTGTGGGTGTGGTGACCCCAATCAGTTGCTTCCAATTCTACTAGAAAAATGTGTCACTTTTACTGAAGATATATAACACCACAATCCTAGAGTTTTTCTTTTATTTTCTTGAGGGAAGACATTTTCCAAGTGTCAAAGAATCCAGATTTTGCTGTGGTGTCTATCGATCATGCTTTACAATATAGACCTCTTTCATCATGTCTCACATAAGATCGTGCTCGTCCCCAATTCAAGAGGAAAAACTTTATACATTTGTGTATAAAGTTGAATTTTCTCTTTATTTCCTTGTTCAAGGCAGAACTATCAAAGAGAATCTACCAGCTATCTTTTGACATTACTGAAGACCATAAATGTGATTTACAACTGTTTAATTTCTAACAGAAAATAATTACTTACAACTTAGAAAAATAAAATTAAGATATTTGAAATCAAGAGGATAACATAACATTTTGTATGCAATACTGTATTTCCTAAGCAATAATTTTGATCCATGTGCTGTGAATAGATTTCTTTTGCACTATTCATGAAGCTGACTGTAATATTAAGACTTAGGATACATGGAAAAGGTGGAGAACCATTGCATGTTGATCTGAGGTAATTTTATTAAATCTTGATGTTTGCAGTAAGAGATGCACTGATACTTCATCTCCCTCACTCCCTCTCAGTTTATTTTTGGAAGGGCCAAGAAAAAAGGGTTGTTAACTTAACTGATAGATTTATTATATGGTACAAACATATATAAAAACATTTAACACAGCCAAAAAAGTATCTGATTGTTAATGGCGAGGATAAACTGACTCCCCTCTCCTTTTTTTTACACTAGGTATTTTTTGCTAGCTCGTACCAATCCGGATCCAAAAGCTCCTGCAAGCAAAGCCTTTACTGGGTTCATTGTAGAAGCAGATAGCCCTGGAATCCAAATTGGAAGAAAGGTGAGCAGTGTATCTCTGACAAGCCAGGAATTATTATTCCCTTCCAAATCAGTAATGCAACAAATTGCAATTAAAGAAAAAAGACTGTTAAGCAGGTGAACATTTTCATGTGCTCACGTACAGTGATCTTTCCATTCTCACAGCATACAGAAACTATTCATAAGATGTACTCAATAATTACGACTTTATTAATTCAGATAAGGAATTACTCAGAACGGTCTAAAGTAAGGTGACTTTGCACAGCTGCAAAAGAATCTTTGAGAACCATTTAATTGGCACGTGCCAATTAATGTGAAGTAGCATGCCTTGAAAGTGTAAGAAGCAAGGTGGACTACTGTAACCATAAACACATGGTGTGCTTTAACTGTAGCTACTCCTCAAGGAACAGACCTCGGAGACGCTGGTGCAAGTTCTCATTTGGCGGGGGGCGGGGGGGGAAGAGAGAAAGTAAGTAAGTACTGTTTTTAGTAGCAGGCAAAATTGGACATTGAACGTTAGGAAAGTAATTGGAAAACTTGAAAATCTCATTTATTTATTTGTTTGTTTGTAGTACAGCCTGCATTTTAGGTTCTTTACTTTTTCCTCTCCCATCTCAAAGGATATAATTGAACTAGGAAAAGAAAAATGAGTCATTACAGCTACATAATTAATTTCACAAATGGAGAAAGCAAACTGCCCAGTTTTGACAGATTAAGGGCGTGCTGATCTGTAAATGCAAAACTAGTATTTGTTGTGTATATCGTGATTTGTAGATAAAACTGAAGTGTTTAGGGGAAAAAAAAAGCTTTCTTCATGCTTTGAGTAAACTAAGAAATGAAAATGTGTTGTACCTTGGAAGAATCCAATTTAGTTGCACCTTTGTAAACTTCCCTTTTCAGGAAATGAATATGGGTCAGCGCTGCTCTGATACAAGAGGTATTGTCTTTGAAGATGTAAGAGTTCCAAAAGAAAATGTATTAATAGCTGAAGGAGCTGGCTTTAAAATTGCAATGGGAGCTTTTGATAAGACCAGACCACCTGTAAGTATCAGAACTAAATTACTGTAAAAATATAATAGGAATTTCTGATTTTCATTCTGTACTATGTTTAATTCAGGTAGCAGCTGGTGCTGTTGGCTTAGCAAAAAGAGCACTCGATGAAGCTACTAAATATGCTTTGGAGAGAAAAACCTTTGGGAAACCAATTGTAGAAGTAAGTTAAATATATAAAAAGAAATATATTAAAAACCTGTGTTTTCATACCAGATGCACTACTAGTGAATTTTCAAGGTTGTTCCTTGATATTTAGGATGTGTGATTTATTATATCTCTGCCATTGTTTGGGTTTTCAAGTATACAAGTCAGCTCTATCTAAGTAAATCTAGCTATGTAGTAACTCTCTGGATTCTTCAATAAGTTATTGATGATAATAGTAAAATCACAAAGCAAACTCTGCCCAAAACCCTGAAACTCGTATACTGTCAGGACATACTTAAGTTCTTCAATACTAATGTACAGGGATTTTCAGGGAAGGAAAAAACCTCCTTGAGGTACATGAAACAAGACTCATGGTATTAATACTAGTAGAATACATTGCAAATCACAGTGCGTACCAGGCTGAAATAAATATCAATAAACATCAAACTAAATACAGGTCTCATAAAAAGTAAGCACGACTGCATAGTTCAATACTTAATCCCTGTGACTAAATGAATTTTAGAATTAAAAACTTAAAATTCTAATTCAACGTACAGTTACGAGAGCCTGATCCAAATTCTGCAGAAGTCATCAAGTACAATTTCCCAAGTGTGTTAAATTTGCAAATTAAGAAATTAAGAAGATTATATTCTTCTTGGATGTCTTGAATTTTAAGCAGGCAATGTTAACCTAGTTTATTTCATCATTTGTAGCACCAAGCAGTGTCTTTCATGCTTGCCGAAATGGCAATGAAAGTGGAACTGGCTAGGATGGCTTACCAACGAGCTGCCTGGGAAGTCGATGCTGGTCGCAGGAACACGTACTATGCTTCCATTGCAAAGGCGTTTGCTGGTGATGTTGCAAACCAAGTAGCTACAGACGCAGTGCAGATTTTCGGAGGAAATGGATTTAATACTGAATATCCTGTAGAAAAATTAATGAGAGATGCTAAAATCTACCAGGTAAGTAAACAAGAGAATGTGATCCTTTTAGTAGTGCATACATTTTATATAAAATAAACTAATGGCTACTTATTTGAAACCATGATGTACTTACATAAAGTTTTGCGGATGAGAGCAATAATCCATTTAAAGAAAGGACATTCCAATCAGGCAAGCAAATCTTGCATACAAAACTGCATTAGGTCAACAGCTTAACCCACACAAGAGAAATAAATTTAGGAGTGTGTTTTTGTTTTTCTGATGTGGTAACTCTATGAAATTCTTGGACTCTTCATTTTGAAGCTTTTGAACTCTTAGGAAAAAAACNCTTAACCCACACAAGAGAAATAAATTTAGGAGTGTGTTTTTGTTCTTCTGATGTGGTAACTCTATGAAATTCTTGACTCTTCATTTTGAAGCTTTTGAACTCTTAGGAAAAAAACCACTATGGAAAACATTGATCAAAATACCAATGTTTTCTTTGCTATTCTGTAAGTAGAGATGGTTTATGTATAATGCTGTTCTCCTAACTCCTGGATGTGCTGTAAACCTTCTGTCTGAAACTTTGGTATCACAGGCTGGGCAGATTACTTCATTTAAGATACTACAAGCACTGAGTACCATGGATTAATTATCTTGTATATGTTGTATTAACAGAAGTGTGGCACAGCCTGGAGCGCTTAGCCTTTTTTAAAAAAAAACCACCAACAACAAAACATGCTCATATTTACTCATGTTTAGCGCATAGTCACCCATAATCCCCAGATCTTTGTCTGCAGTTTTATTACCAAGAAATTATTCCATGTCATAATTCTTCTCTTAGCATATACTATACTACAGTTCTTTATTCAGCAAGAATGATTTAATTATGTTCAGGAAAACCACTAATCTTTACCTTTTCATGTCTTTCTGACATTCATAATGACTAGATAAAACATATCAAAATAGATGATAACAAGAAATGCATATGGACCGTGATCTGTAATGTTAATTAATAACAGCTGTCGTTCTTAAGATTTTAGGTAGTTGAAATTTCTCTTACAGCTTCTCTTCTTTTCTGCCATATATTTGTTATTTCTCAGTACGACACAATTCTGCTATGGTGTTTACTGTTACCTTTCTTACATGTCTGTGCTTTGCTCTGGGTTTCTGTCTGGCTACAAATCTACGCTGCCATGATAGAAACTCGTAACTTAGCTTCTCAAATTCAGAGAAGTTCCCTTCTTTAATTGTCAAGCGTTCTTGAGACTACTCCCATTGGCTTACAAACCAAACCCTTTCTCATGGATACATGAGAAGACTGTGGGTTTTGATGTCTTTACGCTTGAGTTTCATGGCTGTCTTCACCAGCCAGTCATTCAGTGCGGCAGGAGCAAATGAGCAGCTGGCAGGAGGAGCTGCTGAGGCCCCGCATCTACTGTGCGGGGTTTGGGGAGGCTGAGTTCACAGCAGGCCAGTTTGGGCTGAATGTCCCCACTGTGCACGTCAAGCTGTAGGCCCTGTCTTCATTAGGGTTTAGAGGGTATTGGTATACGCAGAGAGGAGAGCTCCCAGTTCAGTTACTCCAGAGGGCACCTAGTATGCACCAAGCAAAATCTGCTCCATGAACTGGATCCAGATGGGGTAAGCAGCAGCAATCAGAGATTTCATTTTGGAATGAACCGTTTCCTCTGAACCAAAAAACTAATGTGACAGCAGGTTATACCGTCTTTATTTTTTAAAAGCTTTGTAAGGTTCTTGGGAAGATTATCCCTATTTTGTGACTACAGAGAAAGTGATTTTGCATGCCTTTGAGCAATTTGCCAAAGCAAGTTTTGGCAGAACTGGGAGCTGAAATACTTAAAACCCTAAACTATGTTGCTCTGAAATCACATTGCTCTGTACCTGTGGAGTATACGGCCTTCTTTCTGCATTAGCCCTACAGACCTGTTTTGTTGTGTGTATCTTACTTTGCTGCCAGCAAGCCAAGTGGAACAGAGGGAAGATGCAGAATGTTTCTAGAGGAAAATGCAAGAATATATGCCTAAATAATAATAATAATAATAAAAAAGAAATACTGTGTTCTAGAGAGTATTAGTTAAGAAGGAGCAGTGGGAATAAATGGATGAAAGGGAACATTTGCTATGGCCTTGAAAGGCTAGTCAAAGATAACACACCACTTTCAGCACCAGCCACCTCCTCCCCTCCACCCACTGTTTTAAAACCTACTTTGTAAAACCTACATTTTTCTTCCCCAGATAAGACATTTTCCCCATCCTTCACCCACTACGTCTGTCAGTTTCCTGGGAATCTTCCTGCATTTTGAGAACACATAAGAGAACAAGACTGTCTCTCAGTATCTTCTATGTGATTTACTGCATTTAGCCCACTGTAATTACTCAAGTCAGACTAGAATTTCTTTCAGTTTTCTTTGTCTTTCTGCACACACTAATCGACACTGGATTAGTTTTATGAAGGTTTACAAGCATAGAATGATCTGTTAAAATTTTTTTAAAAATTATCAGCTAACATTAGTTTCTTCTTTTCAGATTTATGAGGGAACTGCTCAGATTCAAAGGATGATCATAGCTCGTGAACATGTTGGAAAATATAAGGCTTAGAAAAATGTATCAAGCACATCTGGCGCTGCTGTAATTCTGTGTTCTCATGGAAGAAGATTTAGTGCAATTCAATTAAAAAGGCGTAGAAATAACTCTTTTCCTTCAAAATCTTTTTACGTGATACACAATTAAGTACTACTTCTGTGCACCCCGTCCATTCCCTCCCTTCATTCCTTCTGAGTAACAAACTTGGTGTTTCCTAAACATTTCTGAATTCCAAAGTGATTGGTTGTCATCTTTCCCCACTCACTCTCTTTAACTCAAATCTTTGGCTTTTGGTGGGAGAAGACATGAACACCTTCCCTGTGAAATTTATATGATCAAAAAAGTGAACAATATTCAGATTTTTTAATTTTTTTTTTGTGTGTCTGTGAAGGCATTCAGCATGTAACAAGGAATTGGATTTTAGGTGTTTCTGTATTGTTTATAATGATACAGATTTGCTCCCCCTGTTTTAGCACTGGAGTTTGGGTGGATATCAAATTAATAAATCTCAGGGAAATTTAAAAAAAGAATTCTGCTTCCTCAGGAATACCATGTTGTAGCACATGGTCTCTAGATCACCACTTGCTAAAATAAATATAGTAAGACTGGTTTTGTGGCCTTTAGAAACTTGCATCTTTTAAAAAAATTGAATATATATTGACTTCTGGACCTTTCAGAAACATACATTCTCATAAATTACAACACAGCTTGGTGTTATTTTTCTCAAACGATGACTGGATTACTACTTGCAGATCATCAGTATTTTATATGCATCCAAAAACTAGTTTTCGTTTTCAAAACATGTAGCATAATAGGGCTTCTTTTCTGTGACTTAAACATCTTATTCATCTGAGTCCAGTTCATCTGTCATTTAATGCGTTCATCTCTGTGCCTCAAAGAAACCTGTAACATTTATGAAGAAAACATCTGTTTTCTTGTGCCTTAAGCAAGACTTCTTTATGGATGAAAGTTAAGGACAGGTCTTGAGAAATGCAGGTATGTGTTTTTATCACCATAGAAAAAAAGAAGTATGATTATTCAGTTTTAGACGTGTTTTCATTTTAACTGTTCCCATGTGAAAAAAAACTGTAGGAAACTGCCTTATGTTCTGTTATAACAACACAGTTTTAGACTTGGATATTACCCCAAATGCCCAAATACAATAAGGGACAAGAAATAAGAATCTCACAACTCAGTGTTTTTTCACTGTAAAATTGGATGATTAAAATGTTATTTCTGACAGGCGTTGCTGCATTTTAATAAAGAACTATTTTTAAGCAGAGAGGTGCAGTTGCTTTTATTTGCTTTGCTTGTCACATCATGTAAATTGTATTTCAGGTGAGTTGTCCAGTGTCTGAAGCACGTTACAGCTGCACTGCGGTTCTCGCTCTGCTGCAGCCCACAGCAGCTGAAGAGCCCTTCCAGCTCAGCAGTGCCAGGGCCTACGCTGCCATTTGTCCTTACGGATTTAGATACCGTCCAGCAGGAACAGAGTATCAGCTTCAGAGAGCGTGGCCTCTTTCACTGCTACACTTCCTAAGTAAGTCAATGTTCAATTAGGATGATTCAAGTGAAAGTGTGTAGCTTTTCCTCAAGAATGACTCACCATATCACGTTTAGTTCAAATCCAGTATATTCAAACCTATTACTCCTTTCCATCAGTATATATACTAAATGAAATCTGCAGAAAGAACGGCTGAGAAGGAGAAATTTTTTAGAGATTTTTTTACCTTGGAGAAGCCCTTCTTTCAGTGCTGGTGGAATGCACCTTCCCTGGAGTTCTTCGGGAAGTCACTCAGCACTGCTGAGGCCACACCTGGAGTGCTGTGGCCAGTGCTGGGATTCCCGTGCTCGAGGCCTGGGCATACTGGAGAGAGTCCACGATGATGACGAAAGGTCTGGAGCAGGAGGCTGAGAGAGCTGGGACTGTTCAGCCTGCTGAAAGCTCAGGGGAATCTTGTCGATGTGCATCAAACCTCGATGGGATGGAAGGAAGCAGAGGGAGCCAGGAGTGCGCAGTGACAGGGCAAGAGGCAATGGCACAAATTAAAACATGTGAAATCCCANTTCTTTGAAAAAAACTCTTTTTTTTTTTTTTTTTTTTTTTACTGTGAGGATGGGTCAAAGCCTGGCACAGGTTGCCCAGATAGGCTGTGGCATCTCCACCCTTGGAGACAGTCAAACCCCAGCTGGACATGGTCCTGGGCCACTGGCTCTGCTGGAGTAGATGGCCTCCAGAGGTGCCTTCCCACTTGAACCCTTCCAAGAATCCCTCTGCAGCTGCTTGCCGAAACACCCTTGCTTCACCCAGTTCACAGTCAGCCACCCTCTGGCCATAGCGCTGGACGGTACAGGTCCTGTCACCGGGGAGGAAGTGTGCATTGCTTAATGAAGCGCTTAATGGCTGTAAACTGCCACCTTATTTACCTGTGGGAAGATCAGTACGCGGGACAAGTATTTGCTCTACTTAGAAAAACACCAACCCCCTCAAAAAACCCAATGCAGCCCCATAACCCCTCAACCCCCTACCCCAGACCCCCCCCCAAAAATACCCAATCCCCAAAAAACCAAGAAACGTCATTTTCAATTGCTCTATACCAGCCAGCAGTATAGAGAAACAGATAACAGATTTCTTGTATTGTCTCAAAATGGTGTTCCCGCCCGGCACGGATCACGGCTGCCGGAGTCCCACGTTGGTAATTAACAGCGCACTCCGAGTAATCCGTTTTAACTAGAGAGGAAAGCGGTTTATTTCTGAGGGAAGCTACTGGGGCTGAGAGCGAGACCAGGCCTCTCCACAGGCCCGAGGCCGCCACGGGGTCCTCCCCCGCCGGAAGGGCGTCCACCTGACCGCCGGCTTCTTTCCGCCCCCGGCGCCGCCTCGGCCGGCCAGCGCGGGTCAGGCGATCGTCTGGGGCACCTACAGCAGGGTCCTGCCGGCAGCTACCTCCAGCCCCGCCCCGCCCTCGCACGCTCTTTTTGGCGCAGGCGGCGGAGGAGGTGGGTGCTCGCTCCGCGTGCTGCGGGCGGGCCCGGGCCAGGCTGCCGGCCTCGGCCTCTGCGGCGGCCCCGGCCGCTGCACATCCAGGGGTGCGATGGTGCCGGCAGCGCGGCTGGGCACGGACTGGCGCCGGGGGGCTTCCGCTGGGGAGGCGGGGGAGGGGGGATGGCCCCGGGTTGGGGGG
>RSEF01000007.1:41737980-41760590 GCA_003993805.1 Himantopus leucocephalus | reverse complement strand
TACGGCCACGCGGGGGCAGCAGCAGCGAGAACGAGGCGGGGGGCGGGGCTGAAGCGAAGCAGGAGGTGGGACCGACCATGGCGCCACTGCGCATGCGCAGCTCTCGGCTGCAGTACCGACTTTTGGCCACACAGCGGCAGCAGCGAGGGCAATATGCGCGCTGTACTGCGCATGCGCGACTCCCCGCGCAACACGCGCTGTCACGAGTTCTGGAAAAGTGAGTCAACGCAGCCGCCGCCCGGCAGGCAGACGGGACGAGACGGAAAGCTGCTTTTGTGTGAGACAGGCAGCGATGTTTATCGGGAAACACCGCATCGGAGCAGGCCAGATGCAGGTGGCTGATCTGGAAATGAGCGATAACGGCGGATAACGCCGGCGCTCCGTGGGCTGTGCTGCGCTGTTTGCCCCTTCCCCCCGCCGGGCTCTCCCAGTCCTGCACGCGCGCACGGCTCGTCTCTGAGGTAGGAGACACTGCACGGTGTTACTTACCACTCCGCCCTTCGAGCATATGAAGCAGTCAGACATAGATGAGGGAAAGCGAAGAGGCACGTTGGTATAGCGGACACCCCCAGCGGGCGGCTGTAGAGCCCCGGCAGTTCCACCTTCGCGCCGTGCAGGAGCGCGGCTCTACGCTCCTTGCCGCCCCGGCCAGCGAGCGTCGCGGTTGCAGCTGCCGCCTGCACCGCACCGTTCGTGGAAGGTGGGGTGGGCCGTTCTGCCGACGCGTGGGGTGAGCGGCTCAGTTCCGCTCACTCATTTGCCTCCTTAAAACTCACTTCCCCACTCGGTTTCTTTAGGTCAGACCCCTCTGCATAGCTCCTGGCCTGCAAGCCAATTTCAGCAACACAGCTAAAATACAGTGCTGCTAGAAACCTGTCATCTTGCTTTGATGTCAAAAAGCTTTAGTACCTTGAACCCGTGATTGTTACGAATGGAGACCAGAAGAGATGCACCTCTACGTGAACAAGCGAGGCACCTGACAAACAGCTGCGCAGTGATATGCGGCTGCCTGCAACTGACATCTTTTGCTGCTAAAACCAGAGCACGGTTCCCTTGTGAAGGGCCATAGCCAGTGCAGAAAGTATATATAAACGTAGTATATATAGTGGGGATGTATATGTATACACACACACACACACAATACAAGTCACCACAAAATTACCACTAGGAAAGCAAGTATATATATTACAAGAGTAAAGCAAATGTATGTGTACTACATCATGGTACAGAATTCCACCTAGTGAAGCAAGTATATGTTTATAAACCTTTACCTGTGTGCACACCTATAAATATATTGTGTGAGGTATTACCGCTATGACACTCACCAAACGTCTCCCATGAGTGAGGCTAATCAACAACGGAAAAGTCTCACTTCAATGATGGCCCACATCGTGGTCTGGAGCCAGCCCTGCATGGCCGGCCAGGGTCCAGCAGATCTCGTGCAAGGAAGTTCAGGCAGAGCAGCTCATTTTGGGTAGGTAGCAGCTTCATCTTATTGACATGACTTGAAAGAATAAAGCCAGTTTATTAATTACTGCACAAAAATGATACCCAGGATTGAGTGTATCACATGGCTCAGTGCCAGCACCCTCCCCTTTCCCCGTGACAACCGAGGAGCCATTCCACTGTTTGTCAGCCCAGCAGAGAAGGATCACCTCCTGCTCTTGCCCTTGATGACACAAGAAACTTAAGCAGCTGTCAACCCCACACCCTTTTTCCTTCAGGCTCAGGCTTCAGCTGTGGTATTTGAGAGGAAAACCCCAGATTTCACCTGTCTGTACTTCTGCCCTACTTCTGAAAGCCCCACAAGAAATTTTCATAGCTCTCAGCTCACTCGTCACACCTTAGCAGTCTGACTGCATGAGGTGGCTGTACCATATTGAACCCAGACCGCAGATGAGAGCACAGAGCTGAACCCTGGTTAGCACAGGAGGTTACAAATCCCACAGAAGGGTTCACATCCTAGTGTTTACAGTTCAGCACGTACAGTTTATTATCTGCAGATTTAGACTTTCCCTCACCTCCAACACAGAAGAAGCTGTAGAACCCCAGGATGGACACTTGCAAGCAGCCAAGGACATCCGAGGGAGCCACAGCCCTAAAGGACTCACAGTGGCACTAAGCAACATCTTGGGGCCCTATCAACCCCACAGCTCTTAACTGGCCCCAGGATCAGATGAGGCACTCAACTCTGATGTTAATTCCCATCTGTGGCATGATGCTATCCACGCCTGGAGCTGTCTGTTATCACTGGCCTCATTGGGGAGATCTTGGGCCCATCACTGAGCATCAGGTACACCTGGGAACAGCTAGAACCAGCAACGAGCTGTGGCCTTTCCCTATGTCTCCAAACCCAGGGAGAAAACATGGTGCAGGCATGAGACAGCATCAGCAGGTAAGACAAATGCATGCTTGCACAGATGCTTGCATGAACACGTATATGCTTTGTGCCAACACAGATACACTTGCATGGACCCACAAGGGCTTGCACGGACAGATGCTCCCATGGACAGAGATGTCCCAGCACAGGTATATGGAAAACAACAAATCCTGGCTGCTCCCAGCCTCTACCCTTCTACGGCTACGGGGCCTCTGGGTTGCGAGGCAGAGCTCCCCTCAGCAGCAGTCGTCCAAACTGGTGCACTCAGACCCTCTGCTCTTTGCCAGTTCCACCATGACATTCCCTCGTCACTCCTTCATTCACACTGGAGCTCAACAAGGCTGCAGGACAACAAAATGACAATTGACTTGAACCGAATTTGTACATGGAACTGCAGCTACTTAAATTATTCACCCCCACGAAATGCTATTTGTTACAAGGACAGGAAAAAAATTAAAATGTCCTTCAAGTCATCAATTTATTACACTATCAGACATCATGCTTGTAACTCTAAATGTATTGAGTGCATATGAAATACTGTCTGTTTCACTGTATATTTTATTAAGCTACACCAACTAACTCAGAAAGGATTAAACATTTAACTTTTATTATAAACCTGAATTCACTTTCTTCAGAAATGAGTTAAAAACATTTTCACATATGCCTGGACCTTCACTTTTCAAATGAATGTCTGAAAGAGAACTGTATTTCAACTAATTGCTAGAATGATACTTCTGAGTGTTGGCACTCAATAACCCAATGCCTAAGGTTACCAGAATGAGCATAGAAATGTGCAATTTCCTTCGCATTCCATTTTCTTTCAAGTCTTAGGGATGACGGGCCATCTCATGTAACGCTAGCAAAGTTAACTTTTAAAATCCTGTGAGTTCATTTCAGCTGTTAAGGCACATCCTTTCTTCCGCACGAGTTAGTTTTACATACTGTAACAATAAACTAAAGTATTTCAACATACTGCACTCTTTGCAGATACATTGTTACTGTAGTAATTTAAAAAACCTAACATAAATATTTATAGCAAATACAATTCCATACATGTATGTCAATTTATTGTACCACCATTCATATAAAGCATCTCAATCCAAAATGGTCAGAAACAATCTTAAATATCTGCATAAGAATTTACAAACATTAGTAAAGATATACCACAGACTATAGCTTTCGAAGTTTTCAAGTGTAAGTTCTGGTAGATATCCATGTTTAAATAAAATGGACAATACCGGTAGAGATGCATACCTCTATTGTCTTTATTTATAAAGAAGTGACAACACTAGAAAACACATTGATAACCAGTGCTTTGAACAGTGAAGGTGGAATCTAAAAAAGTCGGATTAAACTAAACAACCTTAGGTCTTTATCAAGTTGCATAACTGCCAGGAATGCTGAAATGCAAGAGTTTAAACCTTCAATATTCCATAATGGAACAGCCACACAATATCAAATATAATCTCCAATTTCCAAATCATAAAAAAGCCATCACTAAGTATTAGAAGATCACTGCAAGTTCTTATTGCTTTTTGAGTTAAATAATAATCTTCAAACAAACCAAAACCCGAACAATCTCTACAGTATCTTGCTCATCCTCCTGTTCACTCATTAACACTGGAAGCAATCAGTTATTATATGATGTGGCAACAGAGGCATTAAAAAAAAAAAAACCNTCCACTATAACCACTTAGTGCCAGTAGAGGAGCAAAACTCGGTAGACAAAACCAGAAATCTGACTACAGTAAGAAGGAAACATAAAGGGAGATATAGCTTCCTTAAATATTCAAAATCTGATGTCTTCCAAAACAAAGCACATCATCCTCATTATTTAAAAAGGGAAGTTGCTTTATATGTATCTAATCCTCGCACATGCTGAGTAGTTCTCAAGTCCGCTGAGTTCCACTGGGCAGCAGTTGATTTTGAATTCATCAACGCTTCAAAAACTACATTAATATTCAATGCGCTTTTTACTAAGGACAGGAAAAAAACCCAAATGCATGTTGATGTTGTTCTTGCCAGTTCAGCATTTCTGCAGCAATTCCATTTCTCTTGCAGTATGAAAGTTCTACCAGCATCAGTCTTCAGAATCATCCTCAGAAGCTGTTGGAACAACACAGTATAATCAGAAGCCTTGACAGAGGTCTGTGAAATTACAGCACTTTGAGGTACGTAGTAGAAATAAAGGTAATTTTATAATATTGAACAGCAGAATGTAATAGCCGCCCAAACCTTGTATAATTACATGGCTTAATTTTCAAATGCATCTCATTTCTGAAAAATGCAGCATTTTCAAATCAAAACTCGACATTACAAAATGCAGTGTCCTCCCACTGTTCTTCCTCAAAATAAAAGGAAGAAAACTTAATTACGCCAGAGATTCAACTTTTATGTAGTGTTTACAGTGGCTAATTCCAACAGCAGTCAGAGGAGAATATATTCAATCCATGACAGCAGCACCCAACACAAGGGAAAGAAATGACTCTCAGAGTTAACAATTTGGGTACTAAAATATCTAGAAGGGTTCAGCAGTCTCAACAAAGAGAAAGACTCTTAAAAAAATGTTTTATATATGTTGCTTAACGCAATTAAGTCAGGCCTGCTTGGAAGCAGCTCCTCTCTCCACTCCCATTCTTTCAGCATATGCAAATCAAACATAAAGCCCACATATGCATAGCATTTTGTTGTTGCAAGGTGAATTCAAAGACAAATACACACTTGTCAACTATGATAAAAAGAGTCAGTACACACATCTACAGTAGGTTTGTAAAGTGTTAGCTTGTCCGTAACAGGAATTTAATCTGTCCTCTTAAGCAAACTCTGTAGTCAAAGAAGTATTTACACTCGAGTAACTTGTTCCATCTCTGAACACAGAAAGAAGCAAAGTCTGTCTCCCCACTTCTCCAGTTCTTGGGAAGAGAAATGTAACTAAAGTAGCATCAACAATAAATCTAAAACTCAGAATTCCTCACCTGCAAGTTAGATAAAGCCTGAATCAAATATAGATTAAATTACTCTGTAAAATGGCCCTCATTAAGATTTAATTTTTACTCTAATAAGGATGTACATAACTTAGGAATAAATTCTGAACTCAAGTCCACTTTTGTCTGCTCTGAATGCAGAAATAATCACCTGCTCCTTGAACTAAAACTTCCACACACACAACATTCCTTGTTAGGTCCTATGCACTGAAAATTCATATACAAACTTTGAATGCTGACAGACATTCACATGCACACTGAAAAAAAAAAATACGGTAGATCAACTCCCTTCTACTGCCTATTCATCATGCCCACAAACAATACTTAGATTCTGAATACATCTACCAGAAGTCAGCATATAGTTTTGAATTTAAGCACACTGAAGAAGCCATTAGGTGAACAGTAGGCTAGTCCTTTGCCAAAATTGGCAACTGTTAAATTGCATTCCTGAAGTGGATAGGTCTGATCAAGGAACACACACAACCAAAAAGTGTGTGATGATAGGAAAAAAAAAAAAGAAAAAAAAAAGGGAGGTGGGGGTGGGGGAGAAGAGGGCAAAAAAAGGAAGGGGAGAAAAAGAAATGGCAAGAGAAGCATGGTAATTTAAGCGCAGTGAAATTCAACTTTAAATGTTTCTTTTCTACTAGGACTCACGTAAAAGCCTACAACCTGAAGGTCGTCACCAATTCCATAACTAAGTACTACTAGAATTACAATAACCAAACTGTAACTACTAAGGAATCTTGTTATCACTTGCAGAAAGACAATTCTGTGGTCTAAACAACTCTATGCTGTTGGGAAATTAATCATGGAGAATTAAAATCAGTTCCCCCTCGGAATAATTCTACTGATAATGGAAAAAGCACTGCTGGGTAAAGTCAAATTTTCAGTAATTAAGTCCGGTATTATGAATCTTGGCAAGGAGGATTGTACCCATTTAAACTTTGAGTTGATCTAATGGGAAGGGAGGGGAAGAGGGGAAGCACCTACTTTCAATATCTTCCATATGTGCCTGAAGAGTTCTTGCAAGGTTAATAAACTAGAAACAAGGCAGAAAGAAAGTAGTTTAAAAGTTGCAAAGTTATCTGCAGAAATTTGCAACAAGTTAGCAAAGTCTTCTTCACTTTTTCTTCACTTTTTACATCCCAAAGCTTCATCCCAGATGTTGGTTATCCTAACACATTTGCCCAACTTACAAAAATCAACACAAAATTTAATATAAATCCCCCCGCATTAGACTTCAAATTGCTACTGCACAGTTATTTCAGCTTCCACTCTATGTCAAATGTTCCTGGTAGCAGTTAGTGGCATCATCTTCATGTTCTAGAGTCTGTAAAACACATCAGTTTTGAAAGTAGCACACATAAACACGTGCCCGTTTTACGGAAACCGTTCCTAGAAATTGTGATGCAGAGAAACATAATCTGTAAAGACTGCATTAGTTGGATCCATTTCGTTTACTTCGCTATTGATATGGCAAAACAGAGCCCTCTGTCCGAATAAGGCTAACGAAAAATGCACTTAAGATTTTAACTGCACATAAAACGTTTAAGAGCAGGATTACTATTAGGCAATGGTGGCATTTTAATGTTAGAAGTACATGGCATCAAAACCCAAAGCCAAAATCCCTAGGACAAGTTCCCTGGGCAACTTTGAAAGTCACAGCCAAGTGGCTTTTTGTCAGTGACAATCTGCATCATTGTTTCAGACAGTCCAGATGTAAAATTAAAAAAAGATGTAACGCTAGTTTCCACAGCTCAGTTGTATGCTTGGTATCAAACATGCATTGGTGCTCTCACTGGTTTAAAATCCAGCATCACACAACTGGTAGTGTCACCTTTGATGAAAAAACAGTAAAAGCCATCTTATTTCCACAATACACTCAAGCTAATAAACTGTACTGGATACTGGCCACTATTAGATTATGTCTTATGTCTCTACGCTTGCAGCAGAGAAAACTGGACAATTCATTTGTGGATCATGGAATACAAGCTCTACATTAGATGTGTACAGAAGAGGATCACTGTTCTAATACAGTAAGAGATTAGAGCACAGTCCTGCCTCTACCCCAAAGGCCTAGTACCTGCTACCAACCATTCTAATAAGCGTTGGACAAGCTGAATATTGTCAATTCTTTGTATGTCATTAAAAAAAACCCATCAGCTTTTCAGGAGCTCAGTTGACAAATAGCACTGATTCATTACCTAGTATCAAATAAACGTCTAGAATACAGGATTTCTGAATGAGTCACTATGCAGAAATAACTTTGTACGATGATCTCTTACTGGTAAAATGTGTACTTACTGCATTTCTAAGCCAAGCCATTTAAGTGACAAGAATCCAGTCAAATACAACTAGTAAGAGTTTTGATTAACGCCAGAAAAATCATACTATAGCGAGTCAGTTTCAGAATGTAATATTCAAGCATGTATTTAGGCGCAATCCAGCAGACAAGCATTGCAAGGTCTAGACCTCTGCAATGTAGATTGGCATAATGAGAAAAGTTAATCAAGTAAGGTAATCCACCATCCTCAACTGCGTGTTTTGTACAGAGGGAGGTTAACCTTCCAGTTTTGCATAAATTCACAATAATCATGACAACATACGTGCAAAGCAATGAATTACCAACAACCTTGACAAAAATGATTTTGCAATGCAGTAACCGCAATGAAGTAGAACCTTCAGTTTCAAATCAAACGTGGTGTTACGGCATTTACAAACCTAGACCATTTTAGATTTAAATTTGTTAAATAAACACACTTCTTGGGTGTCTAGCTCCCAGGTCACTTAACGTAACAATCTAGTTCGAAGTTCTCTGCACAAGCAATTCCTGCCATAAAATCACTGCATACTTACTCTGACACGTGTGCTGGCCTCACTTGCGGTTCCTAGCATATCAGAAAAGCGCTGCTCACATAAGTGTAACAACACTACAAGGTAGAGACCAGAGCTGATAAATTCATAGTCTGCCTTAAAGGAGACAAAAGAAACATTTGGAATGTCAATGGTATGCCTGCGTATACAATTCAACAAGCAGAACAAGAATTAAATTTTACTGGAAACACTGTATATTTGATATCTAGTTCTTCCAAGATAATTATAGAAATGCAATACTAAAAAATTTTAATTACTGAAAGCTATTTATACTTCCAGTTCTTCCCATTCACCCCAGATCTAACATGTTATCCTTAAAGATAAATAGAAAAGAGTTCTATGCGTAAAATCTCAGTCAGCATGATTAGTTCACAAGAAAGAATCTGAGAATCTAGAGTATTCTGGGGAAAATAAAACCAACAAACCACTGGAGAAAATAAAACCAACAAACTTTGCTGGTTTCTTTTCAGTGGTCCCAACGCTTTAAAGAAAGCCAAAATAAAGGGAAATATAAGAACTTTATCGTGTTATAAATATTTTGAGAAATTATTTTCCCTGCTAAGATAAAGAAAAGCTTTCAAAATGCTACTGCTGCACTGATCATTTAGAGCCAACTCTTTAGGAAAAAGTTTCAAAGTTCTTATTTCAATCAAAGTACAGTGACAGTAACCAACAATCAGTGGCACTAAAATGCAAGATGATGGCAGGCTAGAGAAAGACTTTTCAGAGTCTGGCTCAAGTGACAGGAACTAGAGTAAGAGCTTACTCTAAATAATAAGAAAATTAGAGGGTGATGTTTGACCCCAAAACTGGTGTCACTTTGTACTTTCTTTCAACTTCTGAGGTAGGCAAATTTCCTTAGTCTTTCTATATTCACAGAATACAACCCAGAGAATAAGGAAAACCCTCTGAATAAAGTTCATTAAAGTAATGCCAGCTTTTTGTTATTTATTCATTTTTAAATACTACACAATCCAGTAGCGCTCAGATAATGTATTTTATATAACGAGAGTAATGATAATTCAAACACTGGAACAAGCTGCCCAGGGAAGTGGCTGAATTACCATTTAAAAGGTATTTAACAGACCGGTAGACGTGGTGCTGAGGGACATGGTCTAGTGGTGGTTTTGGCAGCGTTAGGTTGATGGTTGGACTTGATGATCTCAAAGGTCCCTTCCAACCTAGATGATTCGATGATTCTAATGGACCTTTAATTATTTTTAATTTAGAAAAGGACTTGAAGGTAGCAGCAGGAAGCTGTTAGAAAAGAGGTTAGTTTCTACCACTCTAACAAAACAAAAGAAGTTTTTAATGGTATGTTTAAAACAACTGCTTAAGTGTGTTAAAAAACAGCAAAAATCAAATACAATTCATGAGTTATGTGAAATTCAATCTAATCATACTAGTACTGCACCTATGTGGCAGAGACACTGGACTGCAAAGCTAGATGACAGATCTGCAACTAAGAAAAGGATAAGAGATATATTACACTTACTGAAACCTCAGCTATAGCAAGCACAGCAGGAAGGTGGAATTTGTCTGAATATTGAGGAGAAAATCTGTTCCATGTTGACATTACTTTATGTAACAGTCCTTCTGAAAAGGAGATGCGTTTTCCTTCTCTAAAGAAGAGCGCACTCCCAGCACTAAACCAACACTTACCAAATTAGGCAAAATATACTAACTTGTTCATTTGCATGTGCCCTATAGAGTTCATGAATGTCAAAGTCTTCCAGATTCAGATGCAACTTCTCCTTGCACAGTTCACAAGTTGTTACTGCTTCCAAAGAAGAACCTGGTGGGGAGGGGCAGGAGAAAGTCAGTGCCAAGTTACAAAAATTTATAACACAGGACACAATTATACAAGCATTACAAACTGCAACTAATTCTTGGGTTTATTTTGCAGAGCAAGGTTAGAAGAAAAGAAAGCCTCTAATACGAATGTAGTGACTATCTGCTAATGTCAAAATTTAAATGCTACAGAATGTTTATTCTCTATATCCAGCTCCACATATTTTGCCCCATGTTCGTTCTGGACACCATATGCCTCCTACTGAAAATCTGGCATAAAATCACTGCTCGGGCTGTTTGAATTCTACATTGTAATCCAAATATACACAGCAAGTACAATAATAAATATACTGCAATAGCTTAAAGTTACTGCCAGAGTAACATTTTGTCTTAAAAGTACCAGGTTTAAAACAAGCTGCTCCATAAGCAATAAGATGAACAAAGCAAGTTTATGGTGGATTTATGTCTTTTACAGTTAAATACTTCAAATTAATTTCTCCTACAGGCTGACGCTTCTAATACATCCCTACTCTGATATGGGTCCTCTGATACTGAGTAAAAGAGTAAAGAGATGCTACCACCTTTCTTTGGTAAAAAGTATTCCACGATCTTCGTGTCTTCTACCAAGCCACCTATTTTTGAGTCTTAAAAATACTACACATAACTTTGTAATAAATTGATTGACCAGTTTATAATTAAAGCATTTGTACAGTGTGCACTTTCTGAAGTATTTATTAAAAAAATTCTATATGCACTTTGAAGTAATTTTTTGGACCAGCAGTTTTAACTGCCTTGAACAGGAGTTAGTATCTTAAAAAAAGAAAAAATAAGTATTTAAGAGTAGTTACAAGAGAAAAACATTTTTGGATTTTCAAATTCCTATCACTCTGCTACAGTTAGCATGGCTATACAAGTCTTAAAAACTAGAACCACGTGCACAAGGAAGGATGGGGAACAAACTCACCCAAACTGCTAGAGCAGCTCTAAAGCTACACTTCTGCAATAATATAGTTTGTCTAGTATCTTGGCAGACGATCCCAAAAATGTAATTCCCTGAATGACAAATACTGTTCTTGGAACTACTCACATAAGAAGCCGCAGAGACACAATACACCTGAAAGTGCCACACCACTGTTTGTCCCCAAATGCTTGTTTTCCAAATAAATACCTTAATATTACTAAGAGTAATCCTCCTGATAAGATTCCTAACATAACTGGAAGTCTACCTTGGTCTAGAGTCTGCTTTACCTGAATTAATCTTGGACTGCAGCCATTTTTTCATGCACTCCTGGTGAACATACCGCAGACTTCCAGTGCATTTGCATGGCTCTATTAAAAGGTTGTCAGAACTTGCAGAGGACATCTGACAGATTCTGCACAAGTCACCCTCTTCATCTTCGGAATCTTCTAAAAGCAGGCTGAATAGAAAGGAATATTGACAAACGCTATGACACATTGCATATAAGGACAACTCCATTCATCAAACTGTTCTCAAACCTACAAGGATTAAACCAAGTTCCTCTAAAGACCAAAGTGAGAACACAGGTGACAGAGGATTGAGTTGCCATCTTCTCTGAAGGAAAGTTTCCTTTTAACGTCATGGTTACAGAAAACTCTCTCATGTTAAGTCAGGTACATTTTATTATCTCAAAAGAACATACTAATTTACCTCTCTTTAATTTTCTGGAGTCTTTCTGGGTCTCTTGAAGGTGGTATTTTAGACTTGCCACTTTCTTGTCCATCAGACTGATTCCAGCCAGAGGGAATAATATCTACAGTTATCATAAGATTGTCAGACAGACTGCTTCCTAATGTTGGAGGCACTGCAAAGCGAAAGAGAGAACCTGGCAGAATTCCAGAACTTCTTCTACTGTGGGCTGAATCTGGTGGGGAGGCAGTAGCTGTAGGAATACCAGATACTGCAGGTGTTGGTGGTCTGCTAACAGAAGCCCGAGGAGGGCTGTCTGATGCTTCAAGAGAGGTGTCCTCACCTGACTCTCTTCTTCTGAAGACATGTTGTGATCTAGCAGTTGTATCAGAGGTAGAGATCCTCGCAGATTCATCTCTTCCTTCTCTTCTTCTTCTGGAAAAGAGAGGTGTACATCTGTTCCTCAAAGATGATGATAACCAGGATCCCGTGCTCCTACTTTCAGAGTCTGGTCTGTAGCTTTCGCCATCTGAATCAGAGTTATGATTTTGTGAAACTCCTGATAAACCCCATCTTCGTCTAAGAAAACTAAATCCCTGAGAAGCTTCAGATGCCTGAAGTCCTGGAACTTCCGGAGTTGCAGCTCCATTACTGCTCGACAGAGTAGAAGATTGAACTCTTGGGACCACTGTTGACTCGTCAGACCCTAATGATCTTGTATGCAATGAGTCTTGGCTAGACCTTCGAGAGAAAAATGTAGATGACATACTAGATGCTAAACGAGACAGCAGCTGTCTGGTTGTGCGCCTCCCTTCGCTGTCAGCTGCAGGCTCATTCAATGACCTCTGAGAAGATAAAACCCTTTCAGAACTACTTGAGGAAGGAGTTTCATCTCTAATGGCAGTAAGAGAAAATGCTGGCTGCATGCTCCTCTGGGGAGACTCCAATTCATTTCTCCTTTGTCTTGAAGAATAGTTGGATCTTGAAGAGCTCATGTTAGAGTCTCTGTTGAAAAAAGATGGCTGATGATCAGAAGGCAACTGGCGGTTCATGGATGCATTCAGCCTCAAAGTGCTTAACGAGTTCTCTTTTGGTCTTGCTCCCTCTGCATACGAAGAGGCAGGCCTGTCTTCAAGATCTATTGCAGAAAAGCAGAGGAAAATACTATGACAAGGTGTGCTCTAATTGTTACATTCCACATGGGTAACTCTAAAGTGTAAATACAGAAGTTCAGGATTTCATGATCGTTACTCAAAATTGTTTGAAATTTGGCAGGTATAAGGGGGCTTATAAGAAAGACAGGGACATACAGTTTAACAGGGCCTGTAGCGATAGGACAAGGGGTAATGGTTTTAAACTAGAAGAGGGTAGATTCAGACTAGATATAAGGACAAAATTTTTTTTATGATGAGGGGGGTGAAACACTAGAACAGGTTGCCCAGAGAGGTGGTAGATCCGCCATCCCTGGAAACATGCAAGGTGAGGCTGGACGGGGCTCTGAGCAACGTGATGTAGTTGAAGATGTCCCTGCTCTTTGCAGGGGGTTGGACTAGATGACCTTTAAAGGTCCCTTCCAACCTAAACCATTCTATGATTGTTACAGGCATGTTTTCTGTAAAAACTGTGTAAGTACCTCAACACACTGAGAAGAATTCTACTGTAGCTGTTAACATTACAGAAAGCAGCTGAGGTGGCTAACATCAGCTAGTCTCCTCCTTCAAATAGCTAGATTTGGGAAGGCGGGAAGAGGTAGAAGGATGAAGCAGCTGAAGCCCCCTAAATTCACAAGAAGGGAAACTTCTTCAATATTTTAACTACTTAAAGGTAGATTAAGGTAGGAGGCAGAAGCTTTCTCTATTGAAACCGTTTGTAGTTTTGGGGGTGTTTTGGTTTTTTTTTTTTAACAGGTTCTGCATTGCAATCACCATTTACTGTTGAAGCTGAGGTTTGTGCAGCTGACAGATTCTAACTAAAGAAACATCTGCACAGATGCCAAGCATCTGCCATATGGTTTTGATTACACAGCAGGGAACACAGTTGGGAGTTATTTTTGTAACACTTAACATTGGCACTACTGGTAGAAATGCAGTATGGACAGTACAAAGCAAGGCTGTCCACACATCCATTTCTCCCATTAGGCTCTGCCAGGTAAACTCCAACTGTCCACTTATCAAAGAAATGTAGAGTCTGATGACATTAAAATATACTCTTCTGGTAAGGCAAGACTGCACAATGAAATCTGGAACTAGTTTTTATCTCTTCTGCTTTTCTTCTACGCTTGTAAAAATGGTAGGGTTTTTTTTAAACTTCTGCGTTATAAAATACCCCTAATGCATCGGCAAAAGGTGGCAGATCAAGACGGATGACAAGCTTCCCCCAAAACAGCTCTAAAAGGCCACAATATTCTGAATAAGATGTGAAAATGACAGTGCATAAATCCATACTAGTCCTAGCAGCTACCATGGAATAAACTTCTCACCTCATGTAAAGTATGTGTTTATTCATTTTTATTTTCAGTGGTCTAGCAGTTTTACCTCATAAGCACTCAAGGACCCAAACGGAAAGAGATAATACAATACAGGCATCTTCATGAAAACCCCTTCCTGAGTCAAATTAACGTTATTTCTTTTCCCATACCTAAATACAAAGAGATCTTAAGATGAACAAAGAAGAGAGGCTTACTGACTATTCACACAATTACAGTGGCAAACGCCACTATCACTTTCTTATAACTGAATGCATCTACAAACTAGACCATTCAAATATCCTTTGATGGTTTAGCCAATGCATGGAAAGTGGCCAACTAACTTTACTTAAAATTAACCTTAAAATTAAATAGATCTTTTGGCTTTGTGTTTTGAAGAAAATATTAAAAGAACATGTGAAGAAACTAACAGGCATGCAACCTATGGGTTTACAAGCTTTCAGTTGTACAATACATACATGTTGAAGATGAAAAGTCACTGTTTCTGTAGCTGTGATCCACCAGGTTATTAACAGACAGATCTGTTCTTCTTTCTAACTCCCTTCGCTCCCTCACCAGCTCAGTTCCAAGGGAGCCAAGCATCACTGACGAAGATCTAGGAATCCTACTGTACCTCCAAGAGGAATCTAGAAAGAAGTGAATAAATCCCCTGTTTTTGTAATAATTTAAAAATCCATTAAAGCTGGTACTTATGCATGCATTCTGGTTATACCATATCAAAGGAGAGTTTAACGATACCACTAAGCTGATTGAGTGACCAGCTGCCAGCATAAAGCCAAGAGTAAGCAGCACTCTGCTGATGCTGGCACTTACTTAATCTTGCAGTGAGTTAGTTCCGAGAGCTAAAGCAGAAAAAAGTAGTAATACTTTTGTGAAGAGTCAGACCCATTAACACTCGTACAGGCCAGGAGGAAGACAAATGGCATCTTGCTTTCTAATGGCAGCTAGTTACTAAAAAGGGTTCGCAATATGGCAAAACAGCAGCTTGAGACTCAGTAAATGCTGCCATTCTAATGATGCTTCTTAAATGCTCCTAAAATTCATTTCCCAGAAAGACTGCTGAAGCTTAAATGCAGCTTAGATGCAACTTTAAGAACAATGACTAATACTATTCTTGCTCATATTGCACAGTAAAACACTTCATTTAAAAAGGGATCTTGTTTTTTGCTAACAGCTTCAACAACTAAGTAGGGAACTGTACATACTTCAGCTGCCAACAAAACTCTTGTTCAAAAAAAGTGTTCTTAAATGGCTCTGAAAAGTCCACCTTGATTTTATCTTACTGCTAACTTATAAAACCCAAATTTAAGCACTCATTGGTCAGCAGTGTGATGACCAACCAATCTAGGAATGGAAAGACAGATAGTCCTACACCATAACGAGAAATGTTAATGGTGGCCATCTTATTAACAGAGCAAGAAAGCATCAACAATACTGGGTTTTGAGCAAGAATTTATTAACTTATTTGGATGGCTGCGTGGTTCGGTAAGAGGATATAAAAAGAACATTGATCCATACTCACAAGGGTAATCTGAATGGATCTAATAGTCTATTTCAAAACATTCTAGAAATATTTTCAACATAAGGTCTTGACCATTATTTCCTGACCTTTAGACCTTCATTCAGCATATTGCTTAACTTACATACTTATTTATGGCTTTAATGAAAATCTCAGTTTTTACTGAAAGAGCTTCCAGTGTAGAATATTTATTTTTGCCTCGCCTATAGAGTCCGTTTAGGCGCTGCTAAAAAAAGAACTCTTTCTTCCCTAACCCCTAACAACAGTGCTCTAACCAGCCATGACACTGTGCTTCTTGGAACACAGAGCTAAGCAAGGTAAAGATTTCTCTTCTGCTGTCCCTGGCACACACAGGTTTACCAACACAATTTGACTCATGAAATAACAGCAGCTGCACTCATTCTTTCCCTGAAATCTTAACCAATTAAGACATATTTGAGCCATGAAGTTCAGCTTTACTGCAAATGGGATAGCTACAGGTAATAATTATAATAATTTCTAAATGACATGAGTACAATTGGGTTTTCAAAAGACCATGTTAACAGCATTCTCAGTACTTCGGACACTGCTATCAGTGTGAACATTCTCTTCTGTTAGGCATAGGTTTTTAATATTTAAAAATAATAAAAGCATAATATTTCACAGCAAGTCTTTTAAAACTTGATAAAACCTGATCTTACTATTCATGCACTTTTCACATAACTCAGCTCTAGTAATCAACCTCTCACCTGAAAAGGCAGTCAAGCCATTACTTCTCACAGAAGAGGTAGATGCACAAGATAGCTTAGGTCTCTTTGAATCACTGTCTCGCTGCTGGCTATGTAGTCTTGAATATGCTCCCTGAGTTCTCTCAGACTCACCGTAACACCCAGATGTAAAATGAGAGGAAGATGATGTAGACTGAAATAACATTAAAAAAAAGAAAATTACAGACAGTATTTCAGATGTGCTTACACTGAACAAAAGCGTACATAATGTAAAACTCACAAAAATAGTAAAGAACAACTTTAAGATGCAAAGCCTTTTTATTTAAAAATAATGTAGGATTTACGCTTGTGCTCTTGATCAGTATTCCCAGGTTTACTCAAGACAGTCCCACCAACAAAAGCCAATTTCTACTGCAATCGGCATTATTTGTCCTTTATAGGCAGATGTAGCTTACAGGGCAAAGAGATATTCCTGACTTATAAGATGCTGTAAACATGATCAAATACAGCTTTACAGCTCTCCAAAGAAACATAGTTTTGCCATCCAGAAATGGCCCAAACTGATCAGCTTCACTATTTTATTTAATAGCTTAACTAATTCAGCTCATTTTTTACCAACCTAAAATATACTTGGCTAAGGAGTCAACTCTAGCTTCTAGTAGGCTGTTTAGACCAGACATATTTTGATTACATTAAGCTCAAGTGTAACTGAAACAGTTTAAAGAATGAGTACAAAACAATTTTTGCAGTGAACAGCACGGAAATAAAAGTTTTCAGAAACTAGTACTTAAAAAAAAAATTAAATTGGGAAAGTCTATAAAGCTGTTAGTCTGGTTACTTGCAGCCAAGGCTTTCGTTTTCTATTGAAATGTTTTAATTTTATTTTTTGATATAAAAAACTTGAGCTCAACCAAAAAGCTCAGTTGAGCTGTCTGTCCTCCCAGAAAGTATCTACAACCAAGACCCTTCGAGGATCAACCAAATTAGAGTAGATGTTATAGTTGTGTTTTATTTTGTTATGTTTTTCACTAAGCTTATAGCACTACTTACTCTTTAAAACTAAGATCTATCCAAGTATTTCTGTTATCCCATCACGAAAGACAGATGGGGAGACGCAGAAACTAGTATCACAAACCAAGTACAAAACCAGGTTAATTTCCCTCATGAATCACGTGTTTAATAAATAACTTATCTTTTTATCATGTTATTAGATAAGTGGTAGTTTCAGGGTGTCTTCTGTAATGTTCACTTGCATTGGAATTTAATTTAAGAGAAAAATTAACCTCTATGAGAAAAAAATGTATTATTCTGAAAACTCTACTGTACCAACTTAACTAGATATGTAGGCCACTTACAACCACAGACTCCGTTTGCATTTCAACTATATGTAGAAACACCTACCATGACATCCCCTGAAGGACAGCATCTCCACCCTAGTTCCTTCCTCCCTCCACTCCCCCTGCCCTTATCTCAGTGTCTCCACCTTTAAGTCACAGTAAGAAAACAAACACCTATTTAAGGTGTGAGCAGTCTCAAGTGCCCAAGCATCTTCCAGTTTGAAAGTGAGCAGAATTTTCAATTGTTTACTACCTTCCCACCAAGCATCTTCACAGTTTTGTGCTTTTCCCATCTTAATATTTCTACTGCAATTGAAAGTGTTTTATTGTCCCTCTACAGTGCATAAGCATGTCAAAGAAGCAAACTACTTTATTTTTGGAGTTACGAAGGCACATTCTGGAGCCCAGTTAAGACAAGCTGTTAAGGTCTGAGGCTTGGATCTCGGTCAGGTGACAGTTCAGCCTCCAACTCCTTTCACAGTATGCTGTAAGCAGCACGTAAGCAAGCACAGGCTACGAACTGCTCCTCCACAACTAAGTTTTCTAAAGCAAGTCTCCAAAACCATAAACTTTGTGTTAACTCACAAAGCTGGTACCATCCAAAAAACACACCCCCTAGAAATACCTGATGGAACAAGCTGAGTGTAAACAATATTAATGTTGCTACCTGTAGGACTACAACATGTATGAGATTCTAATCCACTGCCTCCTTTTTTCTTTTAAAATGGATACTTGCAGAGTCACTCTCACTTCAAATTTATTTCTTAACTACTAGTGTAACTAATGCACATTATTCTTATTTTCATCCTCTGAATGATTTCTTACCATTGCTATGTTCTTGCTTTCCCTCCATCTTGACTTAGTAAGATCTACTTATCTAGAAACATTGCAGTGAGACCCTGCTAGTAGGTTTTCAGATTGGGAAGGCTAAGGTAAATGCCTGATTTTTATTTTTTTAAAGTACTATATACATTAACAATTCTCACCAATCTGCTTCTGCTTCCCAAAAATCTTCCAGGATGTGGATGATCAAGTGTCCCTGAGTAGCGAGTTGGAGAGGATGTTGTAAGCTTCCAAGGAGTTTCATGGGTGTCTCTTTCTCCAATTGCCCAGTCTCTACTGGAGCTATTCAATACACTGGATTCCTGAAGAACAACATGTTATCACATGCATCTTGTAACTCAAAATTAACTTGATATCTGATCTGAATATTGAAAATACAGGGAAGTGGAGGTACTAACAAATCTGGAAACCTTTCATGAGAAATCTCAAGAGATATCCGAGAGGAAATGAAACAGGCTTAAGACAGAACCACTGGCAAATGGAAAGTTTTTTTTTTTAATTACTTTCTAGCAATTATCAGCTCCTTTATCTGTCCTCTCATTTGATTGTGGACAATAAATAGTTGAACGGTACAGTTTTTGAGACATTACCCCAACTTAGATACTCCAGCAACAGGGCGAATTAAGGACCTCACTTTCAAGTGTTAAGTAAAAATCCCACACATGCAGAAAAACAGTGCCCATGACAGCAAAAGTGGCTTTTTGGCCACTAAAGCAAGCCATCTGTCTTGTCCTGGTCATCATTTAATACAGGAAAGAATGGGTGCAAGGAGGGGGAAAAAGAAGAAAAATCGTGTCTTAGGCCTACTAACAGACAATTATTTTTACATAAGGAACATGATCTGTCCTAGCAAAATAAATGGGACAACAAATATAAACTATGTTATCAAGTTATTATTCCTTAAAAAACAAAACAAAACAAAACCATGCTATTGCAAATTACACAGTATCTTCTCCCAGTCTTAAGCACTTACCTTTTACCACTGCTTAAATTTTTTATTTCTCTGCAGTCTATTCTAATAATCCACCATGGTGCTATTGGTAGGGAAGGCTTGCAAATTAGTCATTATTAATTCCAATTACATTTCATGCAAGTAGCAAAAATACATTTCCATTTTTCACTACAAAATTGAAACTTTTGTGTCTCTAAGTTTCTTATAAATCACTAACATTGAAGACTGGGTACAAAACCACTTTGGGCTTAAGAAATAAGCTAAATAGAAACCCTTTTTTTTTTTTTTTTTAAAGCCCTAGTCAAAACCAAATACTCAAAGTTTGACTGCTCTGTCTCCAAAAGTTTTTGAGTTAAGCTATAATCAAATATGGTCTCTAGCTGCAGAAATGACTTTATATTAAAAAGGCAAGTCTCCAAGTTCCCTTTCCTCTATATACCCAAAGCACTACTGATAGTCATACATTTTTTCTTCTAAATGACAAATCTTTTGAATTATTTGGAACTGAAGCAGCTCTTAACATTTTAAGGTAGGCTTCTGAATGGATTAACAAAGTGAAAAGGCCTGCCCGTTCCACTCCTATCTGACAGGACTTAATCTTATTTAGACTATTTGTTTCTCCTTGCCCCAGCCACTCGTAATCTTAACCTGCAAGCAAAAATGAAATTTGCTCCTACTAGCTCCGTAAGTACCAAAGGTTAGTCAAGAGAGGGAACTTTCCTATGCTTTTATCACTAAGCACTAGTCTTGCGTAAGAAGGTCTCAGACTACGTTTTATGAATTGGAGTGGAAAGAAGAGATACAACATAATCTTCTATACAATTATTTTCCTCTTTGTTTTAACTGGAAAATGTTATAAAGATCGCTCCTCAGACTAGAAGCACTTTGCTCAACAGGAAATAGTCAAAAGATAATATGTAGTGCAGTGAACACACTGCAGTTCATTTAATAACGGAAATAATGCAAAGTACATGAAATTATAACACAAGAAAGTTGTAACAGCAGTAACACATCTAACTTCATAGCACCAGTTCAGCTCAAGACTCATCTTCTGATCAACAGCTTTCAGCATGACATGTAGATTATGTGGGTCCATAAGTCCCTACAAAAGAGTAAGACTATCTGATTTGGTTTTGCTGAGCAGCCAGCAAAAAAAATGTACAGGAATCCAAAAAGCAAAAATGGCTGAAGACTACCCTTAGACACTTCCTATAGCCTATATACTAATGCACACATGCATGCTAGATATGGCAAAATATAACGCATGTACATGTAATTGTGCTAAAAATAATTAATGTTCTATTACTTGTAAAACTGTTTCTGGAAAAAGCATTATGTAATACAATGTCCCAGATAGCTTGTCAGCAGGGACCAAACTCATAACCATTTTATCAAAAAATACGAACATTTCATCACGGAGTTAAGCTTCTGTAGTTTCAAAGACCAAGATGGGCTTAGATTTCTGGGCCCAAAATTGAAGTGACAACTGCTGACAGGAGCAGAAACGAAATAATAAGGAAATTGAGCCAAACATCCACCTGTTGTTTCCAAGTGCCCAAAATAATTTCTGAAGTAGTTTAATCTCTACTTCCCATAATACTCCTTCAAAGTGAAAGTACCTGCAGAGTGTGAGTTCTTATTCTTAAGCATGGCTCCCCTCCCCCACAAAAGCAATTTGGCTAGTGTAAGGTGTCGCATGCCAAACAGCAAAGGCCTTTAACCCTGTCATGTCTACTGCACGCAAAAGCCAGCTGTATTAACATACTGACATGACAGTATGACATAAGCCTAAAGGTCCTCTTCTTACCTTCTCAAAAGGCAAAGAAAGTAGGCGCTGCAGAGCAACTCTTAGAACTGCAGCATATTCCTGTACTTTCTGCATCATCCACACATGAAGCGTAACCCTCTATAGACATCAAAATTCAAACAAAATCCTCCCTGACCTCCCCTCAACTGAAAATCCAATTTACCCAGGTTTAAGACTGCAGTGACTAGTGCCAAAACAGACCCATAGTATCAGGATGCCCTTCATTCATCGAACAGCTGATTTTTAAAGGTGCAGCTAGAAACAACAGCAGGTAAAGATGGCAAACCTAAAACTACCAGTTGATACTGCGGAATACTGTCATTGGCCTGGTTATTAAATCCTTGCATTTTAGAATTAATCTTGGGTTTTGTTCACAAATGGAAGGCCCTGGGTGGAACTTTTCCTTGTATTTCCCTTTTGTCTGGGTTTTAGGGTTTTTCTTGGTGAAAAACAGACATTAAATTAATTTATACTTTCCAGGAAGAGACAAAACACATTACCTGGTATCCAGATTCTAATCTCCGCGAAGATTCTCTCGCACTATATGCACCAGCTAAACTGTTTCCAGTCAATGTTCTAGATCCCAGTGAAGAGCTGGAGGCCTGAACAGATATCCTTCGAGGAATTCTTGAGGGTTTTGACTCCATTCTTTGTACCCTGTACAAGGACACACTGATTATTTTTTCTTTTAGAAGCAGGGACCTACGTGCAAAACATGCACAAGTCATTCTGAATGTATCATAAATATGACTCACACATACAAAATTTACACAGCGCTTTGGTATGACTGTGCATCAGTAAGATGGGGAACTAAGTTCTTACCCTAGTTTTTGTAACCTCCTTTTTACATCTCCTCCCATTTCACATTAGAGAACGAGAAACATAGCCACTTTTGCTATTACTATTATTATAATACTACAATATATTCTTGCTATTATATTCCAAGTGGGACTCCCTAGCAGCACTAGTATTAACACAAGATGAGCCAGGAGTCAGGGAAAGAGTCCTCAGGTTTCCTAAATTCATATATTACTTCTTTGTTAATGAACTGCATCTCAACACTTCCAGAAACTACACTCAGACTTACTCTTCAGGGTCAAAACTATGAAATTTCATCCTCCTGTGAAAAAAAATACATTTGCAGTCTACCTGCCTCAAAGAAATATCTAACTTCTCTAAAGACAACTCCCATGAAAATTAAGGGCTATAATGATGATTAGGGGACTGGGGCATCTTCCTGATGAGGAAAGGCTGAGGCACTTGGGTCTTTTCAGTCTAGAGAA
>RSEF01000007.1:41716502-41737880 GCA_003993805.1 Himantopus leucocephalus | reverse complement strand
TCTGTCTGTTCGTCTGCCTTTGGTCCCGATCCTGAATGCAGAAGGGAGGGAGCACTCCCACTTGGCGTGCATTTGATTGTGGTGGTGTGGTTGACCTGCTTGCTTACAAGTACCACTAAGCATCATCTTTCATGCATGTGATTTTTCTTCTATTCTTCACCTTGATTAAATACAGAATCTCAAAATACTTTTGGAAACAAGTTTATACAAGCTAGTATTTGCTTAATGCAGTGTCAAAAGCTTGAAATGTGATTAGGCTGACACCCTATGGATCTGTTGAACTGCATTCACCAAATAGGAATGCAGTTTTGTTTTGCAAAAACCTTATGACTGACTATAAAAGTGGATTAGGTGCTACGGTGTATTTTTTTAAATATATATGGATACACATATTTCTGCTGAGCTTGTGAAGTAACATATGCTAATGCAAGGTACAAGGACCTATGCAAACTTGCAGAATAATATACTGACTTACCAAAACAGCTGAATTACTTTTAAACAGGAATTTAAATGGTTTTCACCTTTTTGGAGGAAAGACTAAATGGAAGAAAAAAAAAGGGGGCTGCATATGAGAAAGCAGTCTGAATGTGGTAAAGGCAGACACCTTAAAGCACATCTGAATCAAAACAACATACCATTACCAGAGTTATTATAATTAAATACTGGTGTAATATGTTGATTCTTACATGTAAGCAGTGGTATAGATATACAAAGCAAGAGCTGTAGTAGCTGGGAATAAGAGTGAGTTCTATGGCTACATGAAGTTACAGCAACAGTCACTTTGACATCGCAACCGACATCCCATTTTAGTGTTTCCCAAGACTACCCCTGTGTTTGCTGTCTGGATGCCGGGAGTGCGAGATGTGCAATGTATCGAGTTAGGGCTTATCCGCAGGAACAAGTTCTTGGAGCTAAACAAGATCCTGCTTATTTGCCGAGCTATGTGCACCCTGGCAGAGGGCCCAGTCTTGAACGATGGTAAATATTAGGTGATGTGTCCTAATTTAACCCTCTTCCCGTTCAGTGTAAGCCAAATTAACCTCAGGTTTGCTATGTGTAAGGAGCACTCATGGGTAGTTAGGATTGCTCAGCTGATATGCAGTTAATTTCCAGTAATCTGAGCTTCCATCTTCTTCCAGATGTTCTGAGGGTGTAACTCAACGGTGCCACAGACTGATCTGTACTAGCATTGGCAAGGTCCATTCCTCCTGCCTAGCCACAGGCCTGTTCAAAGGCACTAGTACTTGTGCAATGTAGTGATGTTCTGGTTCAAGGACCAGATCTGGCCATAAGCTTTTTCCAGTGTTAACTGTCTGTCCTTAGGCTGGTTCCATGGGCAGCTAAGTTCATCTAGTGGCTCATGATTATCAAAAGGTAATCTCATTGCCTTATCCATCTGTCCATCCTTGCTCATCCCCTTTCCTGCTCCTCCTTAGCTCCTGACTCTCCACTTGTGGATATTCACAGATCACACCCTTCCTTTGTACCGATTCTCCTCTGATTCTTATGTGTGTGAATTTATATTATTAAACTGCTGTAAACAATCTGTGTTGGGGGGGGGGATTGTTTTGTATCACTTTAATTGACATAAAAATAAAGTCACGGTACAAGTTAAGGGCAAGAGTAAATCACTGGGAGTTGGGAGGAAGATGTGAGCTGAATGGTATCTCCCTTTTTTCTCTGTAGTTACCTGTTTAATCAGATTAAGTGGCTAACCGAAACACAGCCTTAAACTAATTTCTGCATTTAAAGCAATAATTCAAAGGGATCAGTGATTAAGTAGTATTGGACTTAATGACAAATGCGATAAAGTATCAGCCAGGTTATAACAAAAAGGATGGATATCTTTAAACAAAAATATTGTACAACTAACTGAGCCAAAAGGTTTAGAATAGAATAGACTATTTCATTTGGAGGGGACCCGCAAGGATCACCTAGTCCAACTGCCTGACCAACGCAGGGCTGACCAAGTCAAAGCATGGTATTAAGGGCATTGTCCACATGACTCTTAAGCACTGATGGTCTTGGAGCATCAGCCACCTCTCCAGGAAGCCTGTGCCAGTGTTTGACCACCCTCTTGGTAAAGAAATGCTTCCTCATGTCCAGTCTGAACCTCCCCTGGCGCAGCTTTGAGCGTTTCCCCGGCGCCCTGTCCCTGGATCCTGGGGAGGAGAGCTCAGCACCTCCCTCTCCATGTACCTCCTCGGGAAGCTGCAGAGAGCCATGAGGTGGCCCCTCGGCCTCCTGCTCTCCCAAGTAGACAAACCCCGAGTCCTCAGCCGCTCCCCAGAGGACATGCCTTCCAGCCCTTCACCAGCTTGGCTGCCCTCCTCTGGACGCATTCAAGGTCCTTCCTGTCCTTCTCAAATGGTGGGGCCCGGCACTGCACACCATGCTGCAGGTGAGGTCACACCAACGCTGAGCACGGCGGGACGATCCCCACTCTGCACCGGCTGGTTCTGCCGTGTTCGATGGACGCCGGGATGCAGTTTGCGCTCTTGGTGCCAGGGCACACTGCTGGCTCCTGCCCGAGCTGCTGCCCACCGGCACCCCTAGTTTGCGTAAGGCCTTTGTGAATTGCTTTGGAAGTGTAACATAGCCATTCATGCTGGAACACAAAAAGTAAATGAGGAAGAGAAATGCAAATACTCAGAGTCAGGAACTCGGGAGACGTGCTCTTTAGGCTAAACGGAAAAATGCCAGATCATTCTTCAATGATGTCAAGCCATCAAAAACACAAACTATGACTTGGATCTATAAGAGGAGTTAGGTATATAATACAAGAATTGCATCTTTTTGTGGTCAGCTGACCCCTTGCCTAGCAGAGGTGAAAATCGAGGTCAGTCTCCTTCTGGGGAAACTCTCTCCTCTCTTTTATGAAGTGTCCTTACATGAGACTATTGCCTGGGCTGTGTGTACGAGAAAGTGAGGAGGGCGGGTCCTGTCACTGGAAGCTGTTGTGCAGAAAAAGGTTCAAAATAGTTCAATATCCATGAAACCAGGAAATAAGATTGTCTCTTTTAAAACGTGATTGCCTTTACCACTAATAATCAGACATATTCACGTATGCATAATTGGTTTGTTTTCACAGAAACAAGTTATCTTTCTGGATGAAAAGATAACTTTACATACCGATTTTCACTTCCAAGACATTTAAAATTTAAGGGTCTATTGCCGATGTTAATGAGGGTAAATGCATTTATGAAGACCTCATCCAAAATCCAATTAGAAGAATTGTTTCTTGCAAAGGCATGTTTTTCTTTTGCCAATTTACTATATTTTCTCCTCTTTCTAAGAATTATAGTTTTGTATTGCATATATTTCTCATGCCTTATTGACACTTCATACGTGGTCCACGAGTCAATGCCTTACTGATACTTTCTAATATATTACCTGTACTGTGAAGCACACATAAACTGTGAGGACCCACTGGATCTTTTTGAAATACTTGCTGTTCTAATAAAAAAAAAAAAAGAAAAAAAAAGATGGTCAGTAGCACGCAAAGTAAGCAGACAGGAAACAGGACACTAGACAATGAGAGCGCATTTCTCACTAGACAGACAATGGTCTCAGCAAAAGGTCATCGTGTATTTAAAGACTGAGTCCTAATCCATATGTACAGGAGACCCATGCAAAGATGGTTAAGATGCAAGTGCTTAAAGATTTCGAAATACAAGATTCTCTTTCTCAGGGTGTCCTGGGAAATACATTGCTTATGTACACTGGCACTTCAGCAGATGGCACCCTTTCCTCTGAGCAACTCAGTACAAATGTCCTGTGCTGTAATGGGGGACAGCGTTCTTCTACAGGTGATAGCCTGTTTCTTTCTCCGTTTGGACATAAAATCAAGATCCTTAGCATTTGTAATTACGTATTCTAGGTCATTATTTGCAAGAGCTAAAAAATTGATATTTGTGTACTCCTTATATCCTCATTTGGGAAGTATGAGTGTCTGTCTCTTTGCAGTTTCAGATTTAACACTATTCCTCTTTGTTTTAAGTGGTCTGTAATGTTGCCATATATTGTCAAATAGATGTTGAGTTCCACTTCAGGAATGGATTCAGTTAGCACTGAGTGACAGGTTCCCTATATACAATTTGCTTTTGGGGTTGTTACGTTACGGTTATAAAATATTTTGACTCTTCAGGATGAAAATTGCTAAATATCTCAAAAATAATTACTGCTGTAATAGAGATACTGCAAAGCCTGGGTAAATAAAATGCATTTAGTTTTTAAATGAATTTTCAAGTATAAAAATAAGAAGACTATAGCCAGAAACAAGTAAGGAGAGAGTTCTAAACGCACAGGCTGTGCACTACATAAATCCATTGGAAATGTTTAAGTTTCAGACCACTAGGTGGGGTTGTAAACAATATTGTATTGGTTTTATTTGTTAGATTTCAGTGAAACTATACACTGCCAAAACCGTAATCTCCAGGAAATAAAGAAAGCAATAGTACACTAACGAAACAGAAACAAGACTTTCACAATAATTTATTTATTTTAAAGTACCAAATCCCATATGTAGGTAGAAAGAGGTTTCTAAAACATACTCCAGGCTCAATGACTCTATTGTGTAATCACACAATATCATGTTGTCTTTTTTTTCCTTTTTATATCTCCGTATCCCTTCTACTCACTGATGCAGCATGTTTTTTCCCCCTTTGTTGTAATAGTTTATTAGCACCAGTTGACACGGTAACAGTGACTGGTGAAATCAGAAACCTTGTGCTGCAGTAAAAACTGATTTTGATTTATTCGTCCTATTTCTTCTTCCGCTTGTGAGGAAAACCATTCAGATGAGTAGACCTTGCTCTGGAAAGCTACACATTGAAGCAATTTTATACCTGAATTCTTATTGATTAATTGTATCCCAGTGATGTACAAAGAGGGGCAAGACCACACAGCGAGACAAACCGTACCACCCAATCCTAATACTCTCAAACTGCTTTTAAATACCCTTTGAGAAATTGCTTTGTTGCAAGACATTATGATGCTTTGTTGTGTAATTTATGCGTACTTTTTGAATGTAATGTGAGAAGGACAAGATCACTCATTACGTCACTGAAATGGGTGAGTGTATATTCTGGGCATAAGTTATCCTCTTTAATTTTTGAGCATATCCATTGCATCTTCTAATAAATTTACTCCTTTTCTTTGTCTCCCTTGCAAATAAGGCTTGCATCCATGTAACTGCATGCAAAGCCAGCAGTATTGTTTGTTTATACGTCATTATCAATGTTAAAGATTCTTCTTATAATACATTAGAAACTTTCCTTTCAGTTACAATTATAAAGGTTGACGTTATTTTCTTTTTTCCTTCTGAGCCTCAATCAATTAAGCATTGGTCAGCTTTGAAATCAGTCATGGATTTTTTAACTGCCTCCTGCTCATCTTCAAGATCATCTGTCTTCCTCGCTCAGGCTATAATAAGAGTTTAGCATATTGCTGAACAAGTAATATTGTCTGGAATTTAAATAATGTAGATCCAGTTAGAAAAATATTTGCATTTGAGGAAGAGTGGATTGAATTATGGAATATTGCTTATCTGTGAAGTTAAAAACCCTGGATTTGGCAGAATAAGGGTCTGACAAAAAGAAAGCTTATATCTTAAATTTTTCATAACATAACTCAGTCTACTTCTATTTACTGTGCAGAATTATAATATTCTTATGCTAATATATTTAGATTCCCGTGATTACACTTGACATAATTAAATTTAGAACGTGTTTTGTTTGGAAGGTGTCATTTAGCCTCTGTATTATTGTCACTTAATAAGATAAAGAACAAATATGGTAAGAAATACTCATCATTTCTCATAATTTAAGGCACATTCATGGAATTAGTTAAATCGATATATTTTATTTGATATCAAAACCGTAGGTTCTTTTATTTGCCTTAATAAATAAGCATGACTGGCAGTTTCGTATGAAGAGCTAATGCAGGGAAAAAGAGAACACATGATTTTAGTTCCCTCACAAAGCTCTATAAGCTGCAAGTGAGAGGTGAAAATAAATACAGTACTCCTTTAAAATAATCAGTCTGCATTTATCATTGTCAGCTCTAAAATAACTAGTTAAGAATAATGTTTACTTTATGATAAACAGTCATCCAAGCAATTATCCAAAACAAATATATGCAATTAACATTGATTATAGTCCTGAATCCAAATAGTTATTGACCTTAAAAAAAAAAAAAAGAATGAAAGACACCCCCCTCCCCGAATGACCAGAATAGGAGAACCGAGTTTGCATATTGCACCCTCTCAGCAATTTTGTCAGAAATCACTTAGGCAACAGTTCTAGACTTTTAAAAGCCTAAAGCCATCTGAAGATTCACACAGGCTTTTTAAACGTCCGGATAAAACTGATGTTCAAAGCCTTGGGCTCACAGATGCCTATTTGATTGGCATAATATTAAGTGCTTTACAAGAATCCGAATTGCTGTTTTCTGTCTGAGACTGGAATAGAGGTTATATTGTGGCTCTCCAAAGATTTGTTTACTACTAGGCTTGATGCTTTTTGCAGTGTCTTTTCATCAGATGGGTGGTTATTGCCCTGGCCTGAGATACGGGTGACAACGATCCCCAAAACCATCAGTGGGGCTTTCTGTGTCACCTTCCCCTGCCCTGACGTGCCGAGGCATGGCAGTTCTGGCTGATACAGCATTTGGGAAGAAGTCCTGCAGCGGGAGGTGAGTCGACTGCCTGTAGAAGGCTAATGCTTATGATGCTTTCTGTCAGGGTTGCTTCTGAATGATGGAGGAAAAGGTGACGTATGACAAGGGGAAAAATTAACCACTAAAACAGTAATTCACTTAGTGGTGATTTACTTATTCCACCCAACTTCTGTTGCACATCCCGTTCTAAAGTTACTAAAATTGTTCTCTGTGTTCTTTGCTTCCTCCGTGTTGTGTATACATAGCGACTGATTTGGGAGTCCTCCAAATACAAAGTGGAGTAGCTTTTTTAACGTTACGCTTGACCAACTATTTATTTTACTTTTTTGCCTGCTTTTGCCAAATATATGCTTCTTTCCATTGGTACTTTATAATGAGAAAAGGGAGTATCCTGTTGGAGCCAACAACCCAAGACTCATGAGACTTTATTGTCAAAGTCAAAAGAACAAATGAGCATGAGAAACTTGTGCCTTTATCATGTGCAAACAAAGCTAATTGAAGAAAGTATAGGAATAATGCAAAAAGTTGAAAAAAAGAGTCATATTACTTTGAGGAATTTTCCTCCATTTTGTACTAAAAATATTGTATCTATCCCAGCATCTTCTCCAATCCTCTGCAATAAAAAAATACAGGTAGCAATATATACGTATTCTTGGAGGAGTCAACCATACACATTACGGACCCAGCAAAATAGCTAGTCCCATACTGCTGGAAAACATGCGAATGACAGGAATCATTTATTTATTTGAAACAAATTTTGACAGAGATTCCTTTTCATAGCCCTAAGTCATTAATTTTTTTCCCCCAATGTGCCTCTGTCTACATTGAGAAGGATCTTTTGCAGATGTCAGAAACCCATAGCTCCCAAAAATACCCGTGTGGTTTTGCCTGCCTTCTTCCTTTCTCCTTGCACATAGCTGACTCCTGCTGCCTTTTCAGCAGGGTTCACTTTCAGCTCCTCTACCATTTCTGGTTACCACCTTCTTTTGGACTTGAAAAAGATGGGAATAACTGTGTAAGTCATTTATCAGTTGCTTTTTCATTCACACATACCTTTCTAACGCAAACATTTAGCATACATGAATTCCAGTGTTTTGTTAGAGACTTCTCGTAAAATCACAGGAGTGGCTGTGCCCAGACCCGATGGATGGAGTGCAATGGAGGTGTGTTCTCAAAGAGGACAACTGCGTACCTCTGCTTACCCTTAACTGGAGCCGCTTTGACCCCTGCATAGGTTACAACACCCTCACCAGCATGGTTGGGAGACATAATTCTAGCGTGATTTCTGCAGGAAATGAGGCTCATACAAATGCCCTGTCAGTCACTTCGTTCAGTGTCGTGACCAATTTCAACCCATTGTGAAAGGTGGATAGAAATCTCAACGATCACTGTGTTCCTGCAAGTTTTCTGAAACTCAGTGGCTGCGCAGAGGGGAATGCCAACGTAACAGCAGCTGTTTCAGTGATAAACCCGGGGCGCACGGGGCAGAGATTTCTAAATGTGAGCCTGAACAGACAGCCAGAGAAGTTGCTTGCTGAGACGGAGATGCTCAGTGAAGATCCTGGGACAGCAGTAAAAGCAGACAGCAAGAAAACTTACTGGAGGTCTCAGTGGCTGGATCTTTCCAGGCGTGAGGGACAGTAATATGAATTAATACTTTAACAGAGGAGAAGAACGGCAGGATGCGTATGCTGTATGTGCTGGCTGGAACAAAGCCCCTGGCCAGGCAACATTCATATGGATTTACATTAGCATAACGCCTGTTGACTCCTGCCCTGGAAAGGGTATCAAAGGGATCCTGGGATAAACTGGACTACTGTGGTAAAAGAGGAGGCAAAAGACAAAAATCCAGAGAAATAATGCTGTCCTGATTCTTCTGTTCACTGAAAACTTGGGTTTTGTGCAAACATAAATGTTCAGGTGAATGGTTTTGATTTTAGGACACCAATAAACACAAATTAAAATAGCTGTATGACTAGTGGAACCAGCAAAGCCTCGTTTCCTTTCCCTCTTCCAGAAGGCCATATTACAGCTTTTTCTGTAGTTAACAAAAGGTTAATAGTAGATAGGACATGGAATCAATGCATGGGCTATTGCATAGTTTTTAGACTAAAATCTCTATTTTTTAATTCAGTTCCCTTGAATCACAGAATTGTCAGGGTTGGAAGGGACCTCTGGAGATCATCTAGTCCAACCCCCCTGCCAGAGCAGGGTCACCTGCTTGAACAAGTTGGATTTTCACACGAGAACTAAGCTTATGGAAAACCAAATGTTTAGGTTATGGAGACAAAAATACTCCTGAAATTAGTGACAAAATAAAATAGATTCACCACATTTTTCCCAAATTGAGGACTTTCAGAAAATATTCTTTATTTAATTTGCCATGCTTACAAAGCAACAGTAATAAAAATCACCTTTGGATTGAGACGCGTGAGTAAAATCATTCTGTCAGAAATGCCAGCATTCCGAGAGCGGGAATCTTTAATGAAACTGCCCCTCCAGTCGTAGGTCTCAGATTGCTGCTGTGTAATTTTAGCAGTGCAATACACATCGGATTAGGAGGAGATATTTTAAACAAGTCTTCATACGTTTGCTACTGCATTGACCATAAATCAATTGCCCTCTTTGAGAGCAATTGAAGCCAAACTACAAAGCCAGGTTATGTTGGCAATTGGTTGAGTGTATAAAATGAAGAAGGACAACAAGTTCCTACTTCTTGTACTGCAGCAATGTATGCACCGGAAAGGCACGTGAGGGATTTATCAATTCAGAGGCAAGAAGTAGGCTGTAAGTAATGATCTTTTT
Source organism: Himantopus leucocephalus (assembly GCA_003993805.1). Taxonomy (NCBI): domain Eukaryota; kingdom Metazoa; phylum Chordata; class Aves; order Charadriiformes; family Recurvirostridae; genus Himantopus; species Himantopus leucocephalus. Next base: position 41,728,397 of record RSEF01000007.1, on the reverse strand, counting down.
ACAGGTGAAAATTAAACTGGAACAAGAGCAGGCATGAATTTAAAGTATATTCTTTATAATATGGTGATTAGGCCATGCATGAGCCCTTGTTTACGTGACAGTTTATTCTGGAATAAGTAGTCCTGATTTGGCATACCAGTTTATATTTATCACAAAAGGTTTTCTCATTTTTCATATGTGGCATATTGGAATACATATCTGCTAACTTTGCTTGACCAGTTTGTATACTCAGATCGAGCACCTGTGTTTTGTGAAGATCTTTGCTCAAACAACAGCTCTAAATTTATGTAAATTACAGTTGTGAATACACTATACTTTCATAAAACAGGTGGTCAAACTGCATATTTAGGTAATGAAGATTAATTACTGACCAGCTCTGAAAATTCAGTTTAAGAAAGATGTCAGAGGTAGCGATAGAAAGCCTGCTCTCCTGGGTGGTGATCATTTTCCTTAATAACTCATTATTTCATTAATTCTGTGCTCCAACTTCTGCAGCAAATGAGTGAGGAATTCAACAGAGAACCGCCTCCTTTGTGTACAGCCCTGATACCCCACCAAACCACACCAGAATAAGCAGCTCATGAGCACAAGCAGGCCGAATTGATGTCACACATGCAGCTTTAGTTCTGTTTGTTCTTAACTGAGAGAGTTTGTATTTGCGATCTTGACAATATTTTTTTATATGACAGCAAAATGTAAGGCCAATGAAGAAGTAGAGAATTATTTCTATGATATATGTAAGTTTTTGGTCCTTGGGCCTGCTCAGCTCATAGATGATTGACATTTAGGAGCTGTCAACTTTGTAGTCCCTGACAGGAAGCTAAATCTGAGATCTTTGGCTATTCAGTTTACTGAAAAATTTAAACCAATGGAATAGGAATCAAACTTGTCAGTTCTCACTGCTCCCCTCCAAAAGTCTGTTCCTTCTTTCTTCTTTTACAGCTGCCGTCCAGGATTTAGGAATCCAGACCCTTCTTCTGTGGCCATCCAAATCTCTATTGCACTGGAATGTTATTACAGATGTGCACATCAGTGTAGAGTTGTGTTTTGTGATGAAGCTCTTGTGCATGTGAGTGATCCCAGTACTGTCCTCAGGTGTGAATTTTCAAGCACCCATGAAAGAGGGGTATTTGGATTTTTGAGCTTCTTAGGTCAAAAAAAACCAACTCAAAAGATGATGGACAGTTGCACTTACTATTCTGCATACATCTTAACATATAAATATATAAATGGAGCTGCAGAGTGTGAAGCCAGCATAGCTGCACTTGGAACAGATCAGATTGAAAGGGATCTCACGAACACCGTTTGTAGTCCACTGAAATTAAGAACGTATGGGCAGGTGTGGAAGAGAGAATTTCCAGGGCCGACTGCATCGAGCCAGCTCTTCAAAACCAAAGTTGTTACTAGTGGGCTAGTTGTGCTGTGCTTTCAACTGAGCCCTAGTTGAAATCCAACTAGCTTCTGGACTTGGGAGCAAAAAGCCTAATTTCTCAGCTTCCTCAAATTGTGTAGGAAGCTTAGCCTTGTTAGACCGAGGAACCTGCCCATTTTTTTGTGATTCCATATACTTCAGTGCACATAGAAGACAGCCAAGCAATTTATAAATGGTGGGTAAGGGCAAGACAGAAGATCAAGGTAAGTCCCAGACAACCTTAAGAGGTAACTTAATAGCTAATAGTAAATACCTGCTGGTGTGCTTATAGAACTCAGACTCTTTTATGAAAGGACATAGCATCAATCAATACAATTAATATTACGCAGCAAAAGTAGAGCAAAGAAATCAAAACTCAGTTTACTTTTGTCAATTCATTTGTCTTGAGACAAATTGGTGGAAGTTAGTATGGCTCAGAGAACTGAACTAATATATTTGACATTGGGGAAAATAAAACCCCCTTTTTTTATCTGGACTCTTCAGCAGAGTGAATGGAAAAATATTAGTAAAAACCAATGCATAGCTCAAGGTCTTAGAGCAGAAGCATACCCTTTTGTACCCTGTAAGGTGGAAAATTAATGCTTGGTAAGAACGGGTTCAGAAATTCAGTGTTTCCTTAGTAAACACATTTTCTTAATAAATGCCTCATGGAGGAAAAGACAGACTACTGAGGACTTGCTTAGTGATAGGTTTCAAATACAACTACAGGAATTCTTTGCTAGCAGTTTCCTCGCCAGCATCTAGATCTCTTGACAGTAGCACTATAACGATACTACTAAGGTTAGCTATTAAGGTTGTCCGTGACTCACCTTGATCTTCTCTCTTGCAGTCATCAGTATCTGTAGATTTCTTGGCTGTCTTCTATGTGCACTGAAGTATACAGAATGAAATCATTTGAGGTTAGTCTGCAATGGGAAAATTGCCTGTTGTTGGCAGTTTGTCCTTACTCTTAAACAATGTTCAACACTGGACAAACTTGTTGAACTGCCTCTACTACCAACACCGATGTTTGACAGCAGATATTATGTCTAATAGAGATCAAGCCTTTGTTTTAATTCTTTGTCATTGTAACTCTTCATTCAATTTCCACGTTGGTATCTCATGGGAGGAATTATTCCTTTCTTTCTATGTGTACTGGGAGAAAAAGATCCAAAGCTGACCTGTTTTTTTTTCCTGTAACATTTAAGACTTGCACTCGTATTAGTCCAGATGCATTATTATTACTATCTTTACATGGACGGTGTTTACTTGGACTGTGTTAAAGCTCAGGGTTCTTGGCTTCATAGTTCAGATTGCATCTACACCCAAATACACATCTCCTTTCAAGTTGAAGCTCATATATTTGCCCTAAAACGTTAAAAAATGCTTCCATAGCCTCTTGTTCAGATACTGTTAATAGGAGATTGAGAAGAGTTTCTGTGATTACCTTCAGTACTTTTACTGTAGAATTCCAGGCTAGAGCTATGTCCAGCAGTGAAAAAAGGTTAATAAATGTGCCTAGTCTAGCTTTTTCATGGTCCTTTCATAAAAGACATAGTCTTTTAAGAAGCAAGTACACCTACTCACCTGTATGTGTAACTGCATTGAAAAATGAAAGAAAACAATTGTCTTTTGTTTTCCATCTAAACTGTGTGTTGATGGCTACTACTGCTCTCCCCCATTGCGCGCATTAGTTCCTGTGTGCGAATATGCTCTTACCCACTCCAAATGTTTGCGTATTTTACACTAAACATTTCACTTGCTGTTGCCTAACACTTTTTATGTGCATAAATTGACTCATTCAGAAGCACCACCCTATTTGATACCTGCCCGCATTTGAAACAAAGGACCATAAAGTGGATTTCACTGTATTTAGAAGAATCCTTGCCAATGAGTGAGGTAGGTGAGAAAACTTAATTGTGCAATAAACCACTCCAGTTAAGCATGAGGTCACCTCCAGTCAATATTATACTAGCAAAACCCCGTTTCACGCAGAGATATTGTTTAATACAAGGTGGGGCCTGGACCCAGGGTTTTCAGGCACTCGGAGGCTGGGCTGGCAGTGGGAACATAAACTCTGTAAATGCGAGGGTCAGCGGAGCGCGGTGCCATCGGGCGGTTTTGCAGCCGTGCTGCGTGCGCCGTACAACCATGAGGCAAAGCCGCGCCGCCCTCTGCCAGCCAGGCAGGCCAGCATGGCTGCCCGACGGCAAGCGGGGCTTGGCCCGTCGCTGTGAAGGTTACTGGATAGCCGGCCAGCGTGCAGGCGGCTCTGCCCCGCCGCCGCTCGGGGAGGCCCGCAGCGTGCTGTGGGGGCGAGGGCCGTGGCTGAGGGCCGGGCTGCAGCCAGATGCGTGAGAGCCGCCCCGTGGGTGAGAGGTGCAGCGAGGGCCATGTCTCCTCGCCTTGCTAGCTAGGCGAAACGCGCGTGGTTTCATGTAGAATCAGAGAATTGTTTAGGTTGGAAACGACCTTTAAGATCATCGAGTCCAACCGTTAACCCAACACTGCCAAGGCCACCCCTAAACCACGTCCTCAGTGCATGTGAGTGTACATGCCTTTGAGCTTACACTATATGTGTATGTAGTTTATATGTGTATGAGCTTATATGTGTATGAGCTTACAGTGGGCCTTGTTTGGATATGCGTGAGCGTCAGGGAAGAGCTGGACCACTGGGAGACAGGGGTGATGAAGGCACCGAGATGCTCCTTGGCTCGATGCTTCGCGCGTGCTGGTGTCGGACACTGAAAATCCAGGTCAGTTCTAGTTTGTGTGCTGTCTTCAACAGCTAGAAATCAAAAACATGTCTGAAAACATGACCATTAATATGGTAAAATCAGAGAAAAGCTGCAGGGTCTAGCAATTAACTCTATAGATATTCCGCTATTTGCTCTAGCCTTTTTTTTTTTTTAATACCTGGTAAAGTTTTTGCTAAACTGCTGAAGCACCATAGAAAAGGATATTTAATTTAGTATATATAGCTTATATTTAATTTAGTATATATAGCTTATTAAAAATGCTGGGGAAAGCATCGAGGTTATTTTTAACTCTTGTATTTCATAAGTGTATGCAATCTTTTATATTATCCATCATGCAGCTGTATTTACATTTGCTGAGTATGATTTAATGTTGAAATTCAAGACTAGACACTTGGAATGTTTGGGGTTTTTTTTTTTAGTATTTCTCTGTTTATGTTAAAAAATAATGACATGAGGAGCATCAAAGGAATCTTTACTGATTTCCTTGATCTAAATGTGATCAGAAAACTAATTTTTAGAACCTAAAATTTGGATTGACATGACTAATTTGAGAACAGTATCTGTTACAATCATAATAAATTCAAACGTGATACCCTTTTCCCACTTATGAGAATTCTTACGTGCTTTCACAGAACCACAAATTTTTTGTTTTGCCATGCCAGCAAGTGCTTTAGGCAAGGTTTTGTGATAGAGCTTTGCCAAAAGCTCTCTGTAGGGGATAGTAATGAATTTATGGAGTTTTAACTTTCAACAAAGGAAGTTAGTATAATTTTGGCAGAGAGAAGAAGGGAAAAGGTAGCGGGAAGGCCAAGATTGTGAAAGTTTTGAGTTATCAATATGTGCATGTCAGCTTTCTACTTTTCTAGTTACAATAAGTAGTTTTTTGTTACAAATATTTGCCTAAGATACCCCCAAATAGATAACAATAAACCTAGGGTGTTTTAAGTTTTCACTAGTAAGGAAAAGGTCCTTTTCATGCTTGCGTTCATCTCAAGAAACGCTAATTATTTGATGTACGAAACAGTGTAAAATTTCCTTAATACATGTTTCAATCCTTTCAGAAACACTTTCGAAAGATATTCAAGTTCTGATAGCTGCAATAATAATTTCTAGATCTGTAGTTCAGCACTGTCTGGTCCTGAAAGGAGCCTGATCTGTATTTGGGTTATGTTGTGCCATGCATGGTGATGATGTTCTGAGGTTTCTAAGTGACTGTGAAGAGCTGAGAAATCAAACTGATGATGCAGAAAATGTGCTCAGATTAAGAAATCGTGGATTAGCAAAACTTTCTCAAGGCATGGAGATAGGATAAACATTTTTTTAAAAATGGCAATAGTCAGTATTGCATTCAGGAAGAATATTTCTGAACTCTTCTACAAACTATATTATTATAAACCAAATTCCTAGAAAACAGTCAGTTTCTGGAATGTGTATCTCTTCACCAACATGCGCAACTAACCTTAGGACAAAACTCTTCCTAAAAAGTTGTTGTCCAGTGTTTGGAAGATGGAACTTTGTAGGACCTAGAATCACAGGCTTATGATTTCAGCTCTTAGTTCTGTCTACCTCAATCCTTATCGATAAGAAGGACATAACCATCAGCAGTTTTCACATTTAGGGGTTACTGTTTGTGAGGCAATGAAGAAAGAACAAGGAAATGTAACTTTTAAGGGTCATTGTACAATTTACTTCGAATCTAGCTCTCATCTAGAATAGCATTTATGATATAGGGGGAAAATGAAATATACTAATTGATTAGTTCTGTTATGCGAAGGACATTCTTTGGACGTTAGACCCGTGTCCTCTGTATTTCTTTCACTTAATGGTATTGTTGCAAAAGCCATTCAATGGCTGAAGAGATGAGTCAGAGCGCTTTGACGTATTGCGTGCTTGGTCTCAAATTACTTCACCAGTTACTGTACCTGCCATATTTAATCAAATCAGTGAAGTTATCTGCAATGATACAGTATGAGATTAAGTTATTTTTTTCTGGGAAGAAGTAGTTAATAGAGGCTTTTGTAACTGAAAGGTACCAGGGGTTAATTTGATCAAACATACATGTGTATGTTGGTTGAATGGCATTTTATGATGTCGGATCTTTTCTTTATGAACATGGTTTTGTAAATTCATCCAACTTACCCTCCAGGTTAGCTTTCTTGCAGTTATCCTTATTCTGTTTTATATGTTTCCTATTTTATGGATGCATCACTAAGTTCTTAAAAGATAAAAGTGTGTTTATAATGTTTTTAGCAACATTATTTGTAAACACAATAAGGACAGATTAAGAGAAGAGCTAGAAGCCAAAGAATCTGAACTGCATAAGCAAAGACAGTTTGCGCCTCAAAACTATAGGTTGTGCAGGCATCGGAGATCTTAGTCAAATAAAATTTGGCCAGCACGCATCTCTTTAAAAAAAGAAAAACAAAACACCAAAAACCAACCAACCCAAAACCATCTCTGTTGTGTCACAGTATTGGTGGGTGTTGAAAAGAAATTCTGCATTATTCTGTTTTAATATACTAAAAATCAGCTAGACAATATGTATAAATTCAATGTAGCTTTAAAGGAAGCCAAGTGCATAGTATTTTATGGATAAAACTATTTAAAGTACACTAAAGGTAACATCTTTAATAGCCCAAGTGCAACTTGAACGTGTACATACTGACGAAATCATTTGTCATAGCTTCTTTCAGTGCATACTGTACTACGTATGCAGTAGTAATATGCTGTGCTTTCAAATTAGATTCACGGACAATTAAGGAAGAGTGCGCTGAACTTTTTGCAAGAGTTCTTAGTCCTTGTGACCTGGCCAGATTCCAAGTCGGCTAATTACATAAGGTTATTTCCTGCTCAGCCCCAGTTTAATAAGGGATGCCATCACTTCCGCTCCTACACTATTGTGTAGTCTTGTCCGCTGTGTAACAGCTGTTGTGCGCCGCCCCTGAAAGGGCTTCTTTTCACTTGTGGGTGTAATTGCTACAGGTCCACACTAAATTTTGAGGTGGGCTTTTATGAATCCTTGCAGTTAAAGAAGCAACAGGAGGGAAAAAAACCCCAGCCATACTACATCCTTTCATCAGAGAAAACTCCGCTTTAATTTTTGATCCAGAAAAAAGAGACCTTCATAGACATAAAGAAAAGTAACCGAGCTATTTTATAAGATATTTCATAGAATTATACAGGGAAGGGGAAATGCCAAATATGCCTAAATAGCAAAAAGCATCTGATTTTTTGGAAGAAGATAAAAATGAACTGGATTTGCAAGTTAGTATTTCCCTGTCTTATTTCTTACAAAAGACTTAGAAAACAATGACAAAACCCCCCCTGATTTTTTGGTTTTTATGTATCTCTTTCGGTCACTTTATTTTGCAAAGGTTTTGATAGAACAATGTGAGCTCTTACAGTGATAAAAGATTTTCAGGACCTTAATTGCTAACATTGCTGTTGGTGAGGTTGGTGTTTTTCCCGTCAAATAGAAAAACAGTAACCTGAGTCTTGTCTACCGTAGAAGTGTTTTATTACCTGACTGAAAATTTTAAAATGGGCTTATTTTTCACACGTTCCAAGGGTCAAAATTACATGCTGGATATCTGGCCTAAACAGCTTGCAGCTGAAAGCCCTCTAGTACATAGAGTCAAACATCGGTTCTGAGTACAGGACAGAGCCACATACATTATAACTGTAAAATGGAATGGGAACACCAGTATAGAGGGGACATAGTGAAGAATATTTTTTGTTCGTCTGCTTTTAAAGGGTTAATAGTTTAATTGTTTAGAATGGACTGACATTACTCATTGTTAGTGACTGAAATGGTTAGTAAAAACATTATTTTTGTTCCCACTCTGGACTTTCAGGTGGGAGAAGATGTGAAAGAGATGCTGGAGGAGCCACAGAAGGCAAGGCTGGGGTATGAGACTGCTAAAATGGGTTCGCAGAATAAATCATAGATTTCTCTACAGGTTAAGAAGAGCAGAAGTGCCCTTTAACAATTGAGGACGGAAGGGAAATAACTCGTAGCTAATTTTGTCTCTTTCACAGGGAGGTGTGATTTAAGAGGAGTGCACTTTCTCGTAAGTGTAGTTGGTGAGCTGCCTGTAAGGTAGGCTGATGCAGAACCTCCTGAGGGAAGATTTTTAGGCTTTGATAGTGTGTGTGAAGTTGCAGTCTAAATTCTTGCCCATCCTTTGGAAGTTCTTGTTTTGGCCCCTGTTCACATCATCTGACTCCCAATGTGTCTTTTCTGCACACAGTTACGGCTGTTCTTCTGGGGGTTCATCTGCCTCAGCACCTTTGCAAAGCTTTGGAAGAAAAGTTATGTGCACACTTATTTTCAGCAATTAAACAGCATTTCTCACTGGAAGCAACTTAGCGTTGAACCCATCAGTCCAGTTGCTTTAAAGCTATTACGTTTGTTTTATGTTGTATATAAACTTATTTGTGCTTTTAAAGATTCCTCGGTCCTTTGTACTTCTAACGTCTTTCATTATAGTGAGGAGAAGCAGATCCTCATTTGACCGCTCCAGCACGACATAATAAAACCGGGGGTGTAAGAGCATAAACCCAGGAGTGATTAGACGTGTTAACTTGCACAAATAGGGGCCAGAGAGTGGTAGCATAACCTCTGGGAAGCCGACAAGGAGCTGTGATAAGAATAAACCTCCTGAACACAGAGTAAATTCAGCAAAAAGGGTGTGCTTTTAACTGGTTTACTCTGTTATTACTTTTGAATGTGATGTTTTAGAACATAGATTGCACATCAAAACTGAACAATATATTCAGCTTTTTATTAAAATTGACCTTTTTATTTTTTTATTAATAGCGTTCATTAAATGCTAACTGTTTCTGCCCTTCATCCGAGGAATGACTAGTTCTGCTCTCCTTGCAAAAACTTTGTTATTTTTTCTTTGATGGTAACTTTCTGCTGGTCCTTACTCTGTGCCAAATCTGTCCCAATATATTTCATAGTAATAAAATACATGATTTGCCAACACTGCTCCAGGACACCTGCTATCAGAGTATAGAGTATGCTTTCCAGCCTCCAGTGAATACTGCATAGCCTTTTAAAACGCTTTCAAAGACTTTTTGTTTCTTTCGGTGGATAAGAAGGTCTGCCCAGAACAGACCGTGTGACAAGATCAGAGTCTGGAAGTGTCTGCGCGGGTTTCAGCGTTACTCACCAACCGCAGCGTGTAGCCCCGCAAACAGCCGAACTGCGGCAAAGGAAGGGCTGTGAACCTGTGCTGTGGGGTGGAGAAGAGGGGAACCTCTTAAACTGGCTTTGCCTTTGGGGAGATCGTTACTGTGAACTCCACCTACGCAGTCCCATAGGAATTTTGGGCTTGACCGTCCAGACGCTTGTGTGTGGTATGTAAATGGTCCTAGTGACATCAGTGTAATTATTCAAGTGTGTGAGGTTACATGTCTGTAAATACGCAGCTTACTTGATTTTATTTCTGTTTTCTCCCAGTTCAGAAACTAAGTTCACGAATGCATTGGTGGGCGCAGCTAGTTAAAGAAATATCAATGAGAGGGTCAATAAGCATAGCAGAAAGGGCAAAAGGAACTACACAACAGTACTCTGACGTGGTATATTGGTTTGGCTTTTCTTATGGCACTCACACTGGAAGCCTGACAATAACGCAAAGGCTAACTATATTTGTAATTATTTCACCATACAAAGAAAGCAAAAGAAACGAGGATCCTGGTTTTGTAGTACATATGCTGCAGTTTGCATCTGCGTTTTTTAAAATTGAGAATTACAGCTTTAATATTGCTTGGGGGAGAACAGCCAAATTTGAAAGCTGGGAACCCTTCTGATGTAACAGTCAATCACTTCAAACGCATCAGCAGCATCCACTAACAACAGCTTCTCTTGAATAAGCATATTAAAACAAAGGAATTGCTAACACATTTTTAAAACCTTACTAAGTTTTGCAGTAACAAAACTGATTTGTTTGTGACCAATGGAAAAACAGTAACTTTAAAAACATATTTTGGTGTAGACTATAAAATACTATGTAGTTCCCTCAAACTATTCGAAGTTGTTCACTGAAGGCCAAATTAATATTCAGTGTAATGAGAAAGACATTGTTCATATTTTGATGTCAAATATATCCCAGCGGTTTAAATTTGGATAGTCGGCTGAACTTTGTGAAGAGAAGAAGTACGTGTTGGGGCCTGCGGTTCCGTATGCAAGTTGATTAAATTCTGTCCTGCTGAGCAGTATGGAAAACGGCGATTACATAACATTGTCCAAACATACACACGCCTTTATCTTTCACAAGATGCTATGGTTTGGCTTATTAACAGCAAAAAATATATTTAGAATGGTTATTTAGAGTAGTCGTAATCATAATGGACACTAGCATTTATTTTAAATGTTACAAGCAGAGATATTAATATATATGTCCGTAACAGCCAGTACATTTGATAGGGAATTATCTAAATCCATTGTTTGCTTCCCCTTGCGAAATCCTGTTATCTCCTGAGTGACAATATTGTTGTCTTGGAAAATGCATGAGTTTTTGATGCATAACATTCTGAGCAAAACAGCTATTTATTGTACCCATACTCATTCTTATCCCACACTCTTTTTTCAAGACCATGATTAGTAAATTTTGAGGTTAGAGAGGTACTGACCCAATCAAACATGTACAGAGCTTGGCCTCCGAGTTAATTAAATACGGGTTAATAACATATTATAAGGAAATCATTGTCCTTATTACAGTTATTAGGTAGTTAGTCAAATTATAGCTTCAAAGGAATGCAGAGCATGGAGAACTCAGGACTAAATTATGCATTTGAACCTTAGGCCAGCTTTTACTGTTGAGACAGTTTGCTGCTAAAAGAAATTGTGTGTCATTGAAATTAAATGCCTTTCTGGGGATGGAAGGTTCCAGTTTTTAATGAAATTACTGAGTGCGGTGTAGTGAAATGATTAAAATCTGTATTCCGGGAATGTGGCGGACAAAAAAAAAAATCAATAAACGCTAGCAAACCTCTGCTGCTGGTTGTGAATCCTGGGAATGAAATAAACTAGTACAAAAATAATAATTAAAAACATATCGGCACATTAATGTATTTAGCGTGAGTCTCACGAGACATCGTCTTCACCGGTTTTAGCATACACTTCACCGTGTAATGAGCAGCTTTCTGTTCTCGTGTCCGTACTAGGCAGCATTTTTGCCCTTCCCCCCGTGTTCCTGCGTGGCAATCATTGTGCTCGCACTTATTATGTTACAAATGACCGAGGTAAGGCTGACATTCTCAGCGCATGCAGAAGGAGCTCGCCTGCCAAGCTTTTTTTTTTCCCTAATGAAGCAGCTTTGTGAAATCTCCCCATGTGTTAATACTAATGAAGATCCTCCAGCACAATTAAAATCGCAGCCAGTGGCTGGAGAGGAAACAGAAAACAATGGCATCTTTCTACATACGCGTATGTCTTTATGCTGAGATCAGCTTTATGGAGAAATAACGTCGATTTTCGGGACGCCCGCGCGTACCGCGGCGGACGGGCTGTACGCCGCGCGCAGTCCCGCACGTACGGTTTTCAGCAGCTCTCGCGGAGATCGCTCGGAGTCTCCCCGTTGCGCGGTGGCGGAACTCTGAGGCGGCGGTGCCGGGTTTGCCGGGGCGGCGGCGGGGGCGGGGGCGGCCCCGCGGCTCTCGGAGCGCACTTTACCCCCGCCCGAGGCGGAGGCTCCGCCGGGGAAGGGCAGAAGGGGG
>RSEF01000007.1:41678971-41692362 GCA_003993805.1 Himantopus leucocephalus | reverse complement strand
CTGCCTTTCACAAACCCATGCTGACTGGGCCTGATCACCCTGCATTATGGAGACATATAAAATGGAAAAGGAAAAAGGTAAAAGAAAATAAGAAATGGAGCAAAACAGAGGAAATGAAAGATTTTAAAGGAAAACATGGAGAAATTAGAACTGCACCAGAAAAACAAAAGAAGAGAAATGCACACCTAACAACAGCAACTGTTACAGCCAAAGAATCGGATTTCAATCGTTCAAGTGCAGCGGATTTGAAACAGGATCCATGGACAGCATAAAATCAGACACAATGACATGAAGCAGCTGTTCACACTTGTACTATTAAGAGACAATTAATTTATCTTAATGGCATTACTAGTTAAGATGCTTACCTATAATTCCACTGTCCTTGCTCTCCAGGGTGGAGCTCGGGCTGCTGATGGTTCCGCAGGGGCTACCTTTGTTAGCTGCTGCTTTGCCAACACAGCTGTTGAGAGTCGAGCAGGGACTGTCGGTGCTGGGCGACGTCGTGCTGCTTGTGAGGGTGGAACAGGGACTCACGCCTTGGCTGGCTACTGGGCACTGCAATGGGCAGGAAAAGGAATAGTTACTGCACTGAGGCAGTATACCCCTGTGCTGAAAGTCAGAAACATCAAGGTAAAGTAGAATAAGAACAAAGCAAAGAGCCCATTTTTCGAGCAAACACTTCAAGAAGCAGAAGCTTCCTCTCGATTTGGAACCTTAATGACATGTTTTCACATTACACTGAAAAAGTGACTTGTGAAGAAAAAAGGAATTTCACAGTTCAGTGGAAGAGTTGCAGTGACGCAGATTTCTTCTCTATTAAACATTTTACTGGGTACCCCTCCCCTCCGCCCCCAGTATTTATTCTTTGGGTTACAAACGCTAGAACCGCAGTCTTATTCACGTTTCACCAATGTCAAAAACCAGACCGATGCATTACGATTTATGAGGCCTGGGACCAAAAGCAGGGAGAGGAAGGGGAGGAAAGAGAGACTGGTAGTTACTGTGCAGTTTTGGTTAGCAAATGAGTTTCACGTGGATAGTAGCTGCTCATTCTCCCCAGTTCCTCTACCCTCAAATGACAGAGAAAGACTGTCAAATGGAAGCGAACTCCTCAGGAGAAAAACAAACACACACGCCCCAAAAGCATGCTCCTATTTTAACAAATCACCAACATTTTCCATTCTCATAAATCACTGAGAATAGAAGGAAAGAAAGTTCCTCCTAAATAGTAAAATAAGGCAGAGAGAACCCTAGAAGCTATTCACATTCATAGTTGATTAGATTTAACTTCCAGAAGTGACGAGGAATCTGTTCTTTTTTTTTTTTTTAAGAATGAAACACAATTTCAAACAAAACCAAACACTTGTTATAATTAATTTACAATTCTACTACCGTGTGTCTATTAAAATGGATTGTATTGTGGTAAGTACGAAGTAACTGCAACTAGCTAATAGAGGAAATAACATTAACCCTCTCAGAAATAGGATGAACATCAAATACATTATTTTCCATTATCCTACCATGACTTCATTTTTCTCTTCTATATGAGCAGAAGTTGGGATCCCTTCTCCCAGTAAAAAACCCAATCTTGTCATCAGTTCTTGTGCTGCAGGAGAACAGCTCGAGTCTTTATCAGGCTTTGCTGTGGAGTGGGGGAAAAAAAGTCGCTTAAGATTAGTCCTACATTTGGAAACTGTTACAAGAGGTAGAAAAAGTACAATCAAATGTAAACACCAGTTCTTCTGTCAGCAATATATCTAATAGAGAAGCTCATGCCATTTAAACTTTCTGCCCGTTACACTTTAAATTGTTGGTGGGTCTTGGATCCTCCGCATATCTGCACAAATCCAGGGGAGAAAAACCCAGTCAATACAGAAATGGTTAAGTGCAACCAGTTCATCACTGGACTGATAATTGACGTGATTATTCTCCTAACAGCAGCATTAAACTCAGTGCTATCAAAGCTCAGTGGCAGACTGAAATTCTGGTCCAGTAGTTTTTTTATAAAGTTTTCTGTAACGTTAAAAATGTGAAAAGTAGAGGTTAATAACACAGATGTTTTGTAATCTCACGGTTAACGCTCCAACTAATACCATACATTTCTGTTGTGCTTGCTATGCAAAGGATGTGACACCAGTTCTAAACGTCCCACCTTTTCTGGCTGCAAAAATATTTAATTTTATCAGCACAGTGCTTTAAAATGTCTTCTGGTGTCCAACAGATAGCATGAGACAAACTTCAAAACGGGCAACCCCCAACGAAACCAGCCCACCACAGGCTGCCTGGGGAAAACCCCTACGGCTAAAATAACCTCACAAACGAGCGTCTCCTGCCACTTTCCTTCTTTGATGCCGACAGTTCGGCATCGCCTACCAACCTGCAATGCTCTTCCCTAGCACAAACACTTATACAGCGTTTATTTCTTTTGTACGTTAAAAAGCAAGAGCACGTAGGCCTGTCCCAGCCTCACTATAAATAGTCAATTAATTAAGGAGCACCCTCTGCCCGCCCTGAGAGGCAGCCCGCGGCCGGAGCCCCCAGCGGCAGAGAGCAGCAGGAGAAAAAAGGCGGAAGTGCCCCTTGGACTTTGGGCTCTGCTTCACGGCTTCACGAAGCCCGACGAGTGCCGGGACAGCAGTCGCTCTTTGTGAAGAGCATATGGCATCTAACCATGTAAGACACAGCTGACGTTCAGCGGTATTTCCAATAAACAGCACGTTTTTCCCCAAGCTGCAGACTGCAAGAACAAGATAGAAAACACTGACTGTAGCTGAACAGCTTGACCAGTGAGCATTACTCCAACAACGCTTCAGTTTTATGAGTGACATAAAACCCATGGTTTGCAAACGCGAGTAGTTTACTGGTCAAACATTCCTCTTCATTTCACCCCAGCTCAATGCCCACTTGAACGCACATGTTTCTTAATTTTGCGGACAGTTTAAGGTTTTACTCTGAAGATCACACTGATTCTCACTTAATCCCAAAAGGAGGAAGTCTATGAAATGGTGTCTTTTTTGGAAACTGATAGCAAAAGTTTTTGTATCTCAGAATATTTTGCAAATTGACAGGTCTCAGAATATTTGACTGGAAAATATAATTTCTTTGAAAAACTGCCATTTTGAGGATTACAATTAATCTTTAAAAGTACAATCCCAGAAATTAAACAGTTTGTTAGATCAACATCTTCATTCTTCTCTCAAGGTTACAAAAGCCTATTATTATTATTACATTCAAATTTTAATCTTTGACAAGTCTGAGTAAATGTTAGGCGTAGTACTGAATTCAGTTCAGCAACAGAGATGAAAGGCAAGAGTCTAAGGTGTTCAAGCCAGCGACCGCTGCTTAACCCTTCAACACTGGAGTTTAATTTTGACCTTCAGCAGTCGCATGTCTGGGAGTACAACTCTGAAGAGGAGGATCGTCACGAGATGGTCACCTTTAGATTAGGGAGATGAGGACTATACGCTCTCCCAGCTAGACATAAAACTTTAATGCCAGCACTCAGATGGCTGTGCAGACGGAGGCACAAGAGGGACCAGGGTAGCTGTAACATATCCAACAGGGCAGACAGAAGAAGATGGTGAAAATAACTACAGCGAGTTGTATTTTCACTAGTAAGTACTCAAAATAAGGGGCTTTTTTAAAAAAGGAAACATTGGCTTTCAAAACTGTAGTTTCCTTTAAAATTGAAGGAAAAGGAAAAAAAAAATCGTTCAGATGGAACCTCAATTACATGCAATGATTTTAATGAGGTCAGTTAAACTGAAAACTTAATCTAAAAATACAAGGCATATGAAATGAACGTTACAGTGCATATAGTCATATACCAACATATGGGTCATTTTGCTTTGACCATGACATTTACTGTCAAAGCCACACTCTATTATGCACTAGTCAAATTTAATGAACACAACACTTTCCAAGAATACCAATTAACTCGAAGGAGGTAGCTCTTCCCAGCTTTGCCAACACAGGAGTCTGCTGTTACTGCCTTCTTAGTCAGCAAGCTTTCACAAAATTTCTAAAATGAATTATTGTACCCAGTGCAGAGCTACACACTTGGAATCAATTTACATGAAAAACAAGTTCAGAAAAATTCCAGTAGGTCTTTGGCATATGTAGCAATCAACAACACCCAGACAGCGTTTGGCCTGCAGTACACGCACAGCTCCAAGAATCGAGATAATTACAAAGATCACGTAAGTGTAACGGCAAGCATCTCCTTCCTACCACAAGCATGTTAACTCTGCAAAACATTCTTACAAATAAAGATTCAGATTTCCTCATTATGCAGGCTCCTTTGTATCACTCTCTCTGAAATGAATAGCTGTTCTACCAAATGAAGTGCCACTGACCAGACGCTTACCATTTTGGCTGGGTTCTCCTTGCTCTGATCCTTGTCTCAGTGGTAGCGCTGCCTCACCTGGCACTCTAGGACTTTCCACGTACTTGGGCTTCCTGATCGGACCTGCAATGGGAATGAGCTGAGCGTATCTAATTATTTCCAGATGGACCACAAGGTTCATATGCACAGTGTCTATCCACAATGCAAAAAAAGTAGAGGAATTATTTCTTACATACACAGCTGCTACCGTAAAGACTAGCGAGCCGCTGCACTTCCCCTCTCATGAGAAAGAAACACTCTCTTTGGGCTTTTTGGAATGCAAAGCCTGCTGGAAAACAGAACCAATCTGCTTGCTGTGATAAACCTGAAAAAGTTTCCTGTACATGTAAAGTGTGTGACTTCTTTGTGTTCAATCTCAGACAACTTTCATCTCAGACAACTTTCAATGGGCCTCCTCAGTTCAGAGCTTTATTTTCCATTGTAACAGGAAGATAATTTTGTTATCAGCATCTCTGAAGCTAGGAGACAAAGACTACAGGCCGACAGCTTGCAACATTGACACACTAAATAATTCAAACCCAAGAAGCTCTATATTACAGCGCACTTTCTCGAAATACTGGCACGTGCCCTGCTCATAGGGAATGGTGAAGGTGAGTTCACAAAACAAAAGAAAACATTAGGGCATTTCTGGTTTCACTAAACAGCAGCAGTCCCAGTTCACGTACGCGCTAAGTTCAAACACACCACCGTCAGTATTAAGAAGAATTGTGTATTCACAAACATGCATACTTTTCAAAAATTAAACCAATTCACTCTTTACTCTGCCTTTAGCTTCGTGCTTTGGTTTCAGGCTGTTTATGATCCTACTCTTTGCAAAGCATGGTTTAGTAGCAACCACAGGAAACGTTAACTACACAACAGAAGGGCCACGATGCTGCCCTCTAAAGGTTTACCAGACAAAGTATACTGGTACTACCGCATCAGCAAACATCTGCTCGCACTACTAACACAGCGGGACATTCTGAGCTTAATTCAGCGACTGACTGTACCGGCAGGCAGACTGCTACGCTGATGCACAACATAGCGTAGAACTGAAACTCCACCATATTTACCCACATCCCAAAAAATACATAAGCAGAATTTGATATCAATAAAGGCATTTGCAACACTAAGAGTTTTGGAAAAGCACGAACAGAGAAACTTGCCAAGTTACACACTGGAAAGCTGAGACATTTAAATGGCATGGGGAATGGAAACACCATCATCAGTGGTACTGAAAACTCAAACCCAAATTTTTGTCCTAAATTTTCATTAAGACAATCCCAATTTTCATTTAATGTGTGTAACAAAGCCACTTGAAACTTTCAAAGTTTTCGTGATCTCGAGGTGTGGTAAGCGACTCCAATGTTTCATCCAGAAGAACCTAAATATTAGCTGGAAGTCTCTAGAAACACAGTCGGTTGTTGGGCTTTACAAAATACTGAAACAGAAGTATTTCTGTGGATTTCCCCAGCTTTAGCAATAGGCAGTGATTTTCCCTTCTTATTTCAATACAGCCTCTTGTTATATTAGAGAGCTACAATCTCGGGTTCTCTCTATCATGTAACATCGCTGTAAGAGAAAATACACCCAACATGCTGCAGCCAAATGATGTTTAAATACGTACAACAGGCACAGTGACAAAGCACAAGAGAAAACCATTCTACTGGCAGCATTCCACTTTTGCATCTTGTATGTTACTCTTATTCATAATAATAATAAAAGCAGTCTCTCAAAAGCAAGCATGCAGAATTTGGCATATTTCATGAAGAATGTTTCTTGTGATACTCCACAGAATCCTGAACATACAGTTACAAGGTCCCCTTTTTGTTTGTTTGTTTTAAATCAAAGAACCTCAAAGCTTAATTCTGTCAAATTCAAATGGGAGGAGCCGAAATGCTGGAACTCAACTCAAATATTGTATTATAAATACACTCATACGTGCTAGATTACATTATATATCCCGGGAAAGAAGAAAATACAACCACAAAATGGCAGCAGTATTTTATTTTGTAAACTCCAGAAAACAAATGTTTTTCACCACCGACCAAATCAGTAAAAAAGGTGTAACACCAAACACGCACCTCTAATGAAGACTCCAAAGGTTTATGGAAAAGGCTGTTATGAATGCAGATGTAGTACCAAATATCAGAGTCAGACCAGAAAGAAGGGAATAACTTTGTCTTTAAGCTATTCAAATGCTTTAATCCAGAACTCCTCGAAAAGATTCGGTCCCTGGAAGGGGCTCGCAGGGACGCAGTCACTGCACCAAGCCTGCCACGGTTCACGGAGCCTCTGGATGAGGCTCTTAGTCATACGGCTTAGTGTTAGATGGTCCTGCGAGGAGCAGGGAGATGGACTCGATGGTCCTTATGGGTCCCTTCCAACCGGAGATACTCTGTGACTCTCAGAAGGCAGAGAAGGTACTGGAACCCTGTACTGAACACCAAAACAGGGAAAAGCCCTTGAATATAGGTGCTTGCTAAGTGAGCCCCATTCTTCCCCACCTGACTAAAAGAAGCCAGGACAGTACAAGAATATTCATGTAGGTGTAATCAAACAGCATTTAAGCGCTACAAAAGGGATCTTCGACAGTCTGAACCAGCGGCTGTCAGCAGAGGAAGGACTGGCTGTTAGGACTGCCACGCTCTCTGGTGAAGCTCTTCCAGATCCCGGAATGAGAGGTTTCCCTACAAGTTTTCCTTCCACCCTGCCCACTCCACACCGTCCTTAGGGGAGCCAGGTCCCAGCCCGAGGCTGTGTCACCGCTGTACCTCCTCACATATCTCAGTGCGACTCCGTGCCCCAGCCAGGCTCAGCTTCTCTTACTTCCCCACTCCTCTCCTCCCCTCGCTTTCCCACGGCATCCCTCTCCAGCCTTCCAGGTACGTTTCACACAGCAGTTTAAGTTCAGTGGAAAAGGCCCCAGCAGGGGGGTCTCACAGCAGGGTCTTGATCTTCATCACGGAGCATCTAAACAGTACTAAATTTCTTACGCAATAGCTATTATCAACACTATGCTATACATGCCTTGTTTCCCAGACCCTTCACCCACTCAAACCCATTACAGTTTCCAAGTTACCTATTTTGTTCATAACCCAGAATTAAAACTACTTTCAGAAGTCTTTTTTAAAAGCGCTTACCAAATAGAAAGTCTAAGGCTACTGTGACTTCATCTTCATGTCATGCCAATCTTTGGCTTTCAAAAAACATTCCTTTTAGATCCTTTATTTAATCAAGTTTATGAAATCAAAGCAAAATCCCACGATCTCAGCCAGGTGTCTTCCCTGGTCAGACTGGTTAAGTTCGCACCCACATGCTTTTAAGCAACTGAAGTTCTAGAATCCAGATGTGTTTCCAGGCTCCACCTCTCATCAGTAATAAGCCCATACTGAAGGCAGGTAATGAATTCAAGTACTAATATATTTCTTGTATCTCTCAGGAATAAACTAGTAACCAGACTACCTGATTTTTGTTCTTGTTTACTTATTTTTTTCTTTTTGCAAACAGAAAACAATCAATAAACCAATACACAGTACGCAAAACCAATAAGCCTCTTAAGAAGCAGACCTACAACACTGCTGCAGAACATGGATTTTACTATTGCGAAACTTTGCAATTTTCAAGTCATTTCACTTCCCAACTCTGCCGTAGCAGAACTAAGGACTGGGTGATGGAAAGCCTTTTGCAAACAGTTTCACTTACAGTTAATGGGGATTGGACCTAGATGATCGTGAAGGTCCCTTCCAACCTAAACCATTGTATGATTCTGTGATTAGTGAGCAATGAGACGGCAGCAGCCCAGCAAATGGCGCCACCGGTTACTCCGTGTCCACACTAACTGCGGATCCTAGCATGCAGCGGTGCCTCCAAGGACGGCCAGAGCTGGAGCCAGGAAGCTCCAAGGAAGCTGGAGGCACTTGTGTGCAAACCAGGGGCAGTTCACAACACACCTCTGACGCACCAGCAACTTTCTGCTGGGTACACGCATCCTCCATCTCCCAGCCCCTCCTCTAGACCCGTGCACCAGCTGAGTGAACTCGGTCCTTCCTGCCCAGGACGTCGTGATCAGACACGCTTCCACAAAGAAAGTGGCTGTGCTCAGTCCTCACTGCTGACAGGGTCCGTTCTTCCCTGACCCGGGAGCCTGTTCAGCGAGGGAAGATGGGACACTCTACGGGCTCCTAGGAAGGAGCAGTACAAGAATGTTTACACAGCGCATCTGTAAAATAAGGAAAATATCCCGCAAGTCCAAGTTTTATCACACTGTTTTGTGCACGCTGAGTAAAGATGACAAAATTGTGGGCACAGTTTTTAAACTTCCCTGACTTAATCACTATAATCACAGCAGCACACCGGTATCTGGTTAGAGAATCACTGACCCAGCACTAACCAACTGCTAATGAATCCTATGTGCTAATGGCTCATCAGCCCACACGGTGACTTTACAGCCTACCATATGCCCATTTTTAACCAATGTATCTTTAAGAGTTTTGCCTGCTACAATCTTAAAGGAATCTTTAAAGAGCAATGTTTTTGATGAAAGCACTTAATATTCATAATGTAGCTTACACAGCGTTCACATAAAACTTAAACTGATATTAGAAGGGTTTTTAAATTACAGTTCGTAGTCTTTCAATCCCTTAAGCTTATAGAATAACATATTAGATACTGTTTGACTGAGAAATCATGCATTCCTAAAAAGAAAGGAATGAAAAAAGACTTCAGATGAGTATTCTTTTATGTAGGAACTATAATTTGAAGGAAGTGCCAAACTGAAAAGCTGATTTTAAAAATATAACCTCATCAGTTAAAAGATTTATATAACAAGCTCAGCTCTCTCATTTCCTAACGAAACAAAGCTAAAAAAAGAAAGGGGCTTGGTG
Organism: Himantopus leucocephalus; assembly: GCA_003993805.1. Lineage (NCBI taxonomy): Eukaryota > Metazoa > Chordata > Aves > Charadriiformes > Recurvirostridae > Himantopus > Himantopus leucocephalus. The sequence continues at coordinate 41,683,092 of RSEF01000007.1, read as the reverse complement.
ATCAGGCTATTAAGCAAGATCTTTCCTTCCCACAAAAGTTCATAAACTTATCAAGTAGAAGCGTAAGTCTCATGAAATAAGAGTTCCAGTAGATAAAAGGCTACTGCTAAAATACTAAATAATTGTAAAAGTAATTTCTATTTCTAGTAAAAGTAATTCACTATTCTTGAAGCCAACATTTGTCAATCATGACCATGCCTCAGTGCCCACAGCTACTTATTCTTCTGGTAGACGTGGACAGCTATAACCGCATTCACAGATGCTACTGCAGTATTTGACAAGTGAGGACTTCTAATTAGTTTTACAATGAGATTTTGAGAAAGCAAGGATATAGCTAGCACCTTTCCTTAAGTTAAATACACAAAATGTAACCAAAGGTGGAGTTTTCAAAACAAAGGAGGTGAATGTCCCGTTAACAAAACAACAGAAGAGGCCCCAACTGAGTTTCAGCCCTAGCGGTGCTGCTGCCTGGCTAAGCGCTAGTGTGCCGCTGCAGCCTTGCGGGTCTCGCCTCTTCCTCGCACCCCAGGAACACAGGGGGAAGCACGTGCCTCGAAAGCGCTGGCGGTACTTGGATTAAACAGAACTGGCTTGCCAGTTACTCTTGGTAGGCGGTGTGTAAACTGCACACTGCAAACAGCTCCAGGAGGCCGACTTCCCTCCTCATTGCTAGCGTACCACTTAGGACTGCACTTTGGGCTGTCAGCTTTTCCACCTTTTTCTGGCCTGAGATCTCCCTCACCAACAGAGAAACCCCGTTCAGAAAGCCCTGGACAGAGACTGCAGGACTGACGCCACCTATACCACATCACCCTTGATGAGGTGATTTTCTTGTCTTCAATTTGGGTCTTCAAATAGCATCCTTCTGCTTGGCTTAAAATTCAAAGGCACAACAAAGTTCTCCGAGACATCCCACGCTTTTATTATTAAGAAACCACAGTATATTTGGGCTATGACACTTGCAGTCATACAAAGCGCCCCATCCTTCCTTTTGGCAGCAGCCTCAGATGCTACCTTAAGTCTCTGAAAACTACATTGATTTCTTGCTCTTTTCATGAATTCTTTAAGGCTGACGACTGCTTTCAAAGACAAGTTGCAGCTCTCCATTTTGGCCTGGGGGTCCCCAGGGTCCCACACTGCGACCGGGCTGGAGGAGTCCGGCCAGCGGCACCACAGCCCAGGTACCGCACACACTGTGCCCCAGCTGTGACCTGGGTCTACAAGAGCGCTGAGGCATGACGCTATGGGACCTACCTGCTCTTTCAGAGCTCCACCCTGACGTGGAACATGGGAATACAGTGATAACCTCACTTCTTCGCTGAGAATTACTGGGCGGGGAAGGTAAGTCACGTATGACCGTATGTTTGTATCTCTCCAGTATCTCTACCTAGAGACTATGAGATGAGGGCATTTTTGAAACTGAGACAGCTCGGTTACCAACCGTCACCAGAGGGTGCTCTTTCAATGCTATTTCATAACAAAAATAAGGGGCATTGGCCCTGGTGAAAGCAGCTAAAAATACATTCCTTTGAAACAAAATCACATTCTTTAAGGAGACAATAATCCACATCTCTCATTTGTAAGCAGGAATATAATTAGATGTATCAAAGGTGAACACCAAGAAGCAACCATTCTAAAAGAACCAGAGCAACACGCAGCAGCCATGTAAAATAGATCAGAATGGAAATATCTTCTGGAAATATCTTTTAGCACGCACACTTTAAGCTGTGGAGGAGACCCTTTGTTGAATTTTCTTCCCCACAAACTAATATGGAAGTGACTTACAGTACCTGCAAATCTGATACACAACATTGCAATGACTAGGAAAATTCACGGTTAGTTTATTTTCATGCACTAATCCAGAATGGGACACATGGATGCAAAAGGAGCCATTAAAGCGTGAACCATACCTGCACAATGGAAGCTCTTTTCCAAAAGCATAAGATGGCTCAATCAGGTCTGATAAAATACTGTCCCAGATGAAGCTTTTATCAGCAGCAAACGGCAGAGAGGAATCTAAGTCAGGGAAAACATACTTCCCTGGTACACTTTTCCTGACTTGTGTTAAGCGCCTTATCGTTTCCCGAGTCAGAAGTGGTCACTTTCTACTTAAGAGTTCTAGATGGATTTTCCTTCTCTTTAACAATCTGCACCATCCGCAAGTTACCCCAACATTGCATGAAACAGTAATCATACTGTCTCCTTTTCCCACCAATTGTCCTTCTTCCAGGCAGAAAAATACCAGCCAAATCTATTTAAATAATTTCTCCTTCAGAGCCATTCCACACCTTTCGTCATTCCTGCAGCCCTTCTCTAAGCTCTTTCCTAGCACTACTGTAGATTTTTAAAGTTGGTATGACCAGAGCTACACCAGTATCTCCAGAGGCAGACGAACTGCAGATTTATACAATTCGGTAACAATACCTTTTTTTTGTTTCTGATCTATTGCTTTCCTAGTAATTTTTAAGGCTTTTTTGCCTGCAGAAAAGCTGATTTTCCACAAGGTTACTGTAATTATGCATCTCCTTCCTAATCCTCCGAACAGGCTTTCCCCCCGTCAGCGTTAATGACTCTGTACCTGCATCGATGCTGGGGGTCGCCCCGGCCCAGCAGCAGGACCTTGCGCTGGGATAGCTTACTGCACGCGAGAGGAACTGCTCCCCGGCGTTCGCAAGATTGGTGCACAAACTGCAGCCTTAGGTGAAACCAGTTCTCTCGCCTAGTCTAGTCTCAAGTATCAGGTATGCTGATTCATTTGTTTATTAATTAAAAGTTTTAATTAAAAATTTAATTTAAAAACTAACTAAAAGTTCTACTGCACATTTATGGAAGACTCTTCTAGCAGTCATCTTTGGCATTCACTGATGCTTTAGAAGTAAAGCTGCCACCTTTCTCTGTTCAAGCATGATGGCATCAATAATTTAAGTCAATAAACATTTACTTCAAGGGCAGCAGCAGTATCTTTCATTCACACCTTAAACTCCAACAACCGGTTTCTTGGAACCTCCTTTATAAATCTGTATTTTCATTCTTTTAGTTGACCCTCCTAAAGCAGAGCACAATTATCTATTACTCCTTTAAGAACTTGAATATTGGTTTAGTTGCACACCTGGAAGATTACCAATCCAAGCGGTGTTCATTCTAGCTTTACGGCAGAAGAAACTCAACTTACGGTGACAGTTCTTCATTTACTGCTCCCCTGCCCAGAGTCGTCCTGCTGACAGCTTCTTCCCTGTTCTGTTTGCTTCTTTTACCCACCTCCTCCTCAATGAACTATTTCATTAAGGATGCTGTTGACTCCAAATAAACCAGTTGCTTTAGTTCTGCCAATAATTTTAGGCTCCTTGGTAATTTAAGATATAGTTTCTCTCTTCTCTCCTTTTATAGTTAGAGTTCAGGACTGAACTGGGGCCAGAAACACTGGTACTCTTCCAAGCTCTTCTCACAAAGAAAAAGCTCCCACACCTCCTATGCAAATAATTAAAACGCAATGTTACTCACAGCGGATTGTGCAAAGGGGATTGTGCAGCTTTCCCTGTCCCAGCAAAGAAGTTCAGCTTGCTCTCCCGAGTTCTGCCTGCCCACGTGCTCTGGGGTTCTAGTGGCTGACCTACTTGCAGATGGATGGGCAAAAACGCAGCTCTGACCACACATGCGCTGCAGCAAAGGTGCCTCTCTCGGCGTGTTCACTTGTCACCACGCCTGCCCACTGCGGTAGGGACAGCAGAAAAGCCAGCAGTGCTAACACACCGGTCTCCCAGCATACGAGGACTGACTGGCGCAGTCTCAAGCCTGAACCCCTACCTAGAGAGGACCAGAGAAAGCAAACGAGGAGTGGGACACCAGAGATCAGGACAGTGGTCTCAAAGAGACACCAAAACTGAAATGCCCTGTGTTGGTCCAGGGGGTGCCCAGAGGAGCAATTTCCAAATCTGTTCTGAACAGATACCTCTAACCTGCTAAGCACGGAGGTATCTAAGTGCTTCTCTCAGTGAGATGAGTCCAAATCTGAGAACGGACAATTACCTTATTCTCGGAACAAACATGCCTACAATGGAACAAAACTGGTGAGGGGTCTCAAAACTGGTGAGGGGTCTGGGGGACAAGTCTTACAAGGAGCA
>RSEF01000007.1:41651191-41670593 GCA_003993805.1 Himantopus leucocephalus | reverse complement strand
TCTTAAAGGTCCCTTCCAACCTCAACAATTCCATGATTCTATAACAGAGTAAATGGAGACCTGTGGTGGTTGAATGCTAAAACCTCAGGTGGACTCAAGGGGCCGTTCCCAGAGAAGTGATCTGTGGATGGTGACTAAGAGCGCCTTTCGGCTGAGGAACTGCCCAAGCCCACAACCAGCCAGAGGCTGGTATGGGTAAGCAGGAGAGCTGCTTGCTTGTTCTTCTCTCTTCCCTATGCACCTCCTCAGGGTTATTCTTCCCACTGGTCTTCTCCCTAACAGAGTGAAGATACTCACCCCCACAAGGCAGCAAGAGGTAAAGAAAGGGAGTGTGGGGGCACAAAGAAGTCCGTGTGTAGGAGGAGATTAGGAAACACCTTGGCTCTAGCTGCTGCTGGGGTGAGGCTCACCTTTCCTCACCACGCACAACGGAGCCCCAGCAGGGGGAACGGCTGCTTCATGCCGAGCTAGGACTGTGAGATACCGAGTTCCCACAGAGACAATCCAGCTCAACTGAAGATTAAAGCACTTGCCTCAGGCATACGCAATTTTATCATGGGTCTATAGTGCAGTGTGAGTTACAGGACAAAATCAGAGGCAGATGACCTCTGTCTCTTGGTCCTATGGGCTCTCTAAATGGACCTACAGGATTTGATTCTCGCAGTACAGCATGAAGGGAGGTTCTAGATCCACACAAGTGCTGTTATTTATGGCTGGCTGTAGTTAAATTACACATGTGACAATGTGGGATGGCAAGCTTCATTTTATATGCTTACCTCATCCTTTCCTACGTCTCTGAATCTATCCTGTATATGTAATTTATCCTAATCCTGCATTTTCTGTTTTGTCTAAATTGGGCCGATGACCAAATATATACATTTCATCCCACTTCCAAGTATCTTTTGGGATCTTTGCTGTATCTACATATATGACAAGATAGACCCAAAATTAACAAGCTTGTGGGATCCAGAAGGTAATACGTTATGCTTTCCACACAACTACTTGGTAGTAGGGAAACAATACTAGAAAAATGCACAAGTAATAGCTGTCAAAACACAATTTGTTACAATGCCCAAATATAACCAGATGCCACACACTGACGCACACAGAATTATTTGTTACTAACTTTAAGGTTAGTAATTTCAAATATTTTAGCTACCAGAACAACACTTTAAATTTACATTACACTTCTTGGTCTCTACCCCAATGTAAACCAGACAAACATAATTTCTGCAATAGAAGGAAGATGAGCTCTCACAAGTTTTTTAATAATGTCAAACTAAAACATCAGGAAAGGTCCTGTGAAATCCCACTTTCTTATTTTTAAAACCTCAGAGTTGTACATTTTCCACTGCCAAGTAGCCTCTGGACAAAAAAGTTTCATAAGCATCAATCAACACCAGAGTTCTTATGCAGTGGTCAAAGTAACCATGGAAACAACTTAATAGCTTTAAAAACCACACACAAAAAGCTTTGAGAATGGAAATCAAATCCCAGTTTAGTTGCACCTAGGGATGCAACTGAAAGGCATAATCTGATTAACAAACTACTTTTTTTTCATTAAGATACAAAAAGATACAAGGATGGCTGACTAAATTAATGATTTTGTAGAGCCTAAAATCCTAAAAGATAACTTGAACTTTAAGATTAAAGTAATCCTTCTATTGAAAATGAGAGGGTAACTAAAATGAAAACCTTTACAGCGTATATGTCGGTATTAAACATAATAAAACACATCTAATTCTTCATTCAGCCTAAGTTGCTCAGAAACCAGCAGAGTGCTAACTACCAAAATACGTGTAAACTGGAGTTTGGTGCAGATCTTGGAATTCAGATTATTTTAATGTGAAGGAACAGGACCGCAACCTCCAAAAGAGTGAAAGCTGGAACACTGAAAATGCAGACTCCTTCAGACCGCATACTGACAGCGACTGCAGAACAGACAAGGTTCCACAGGCTTCTCTCAGTACCTATTTCTGAGACAGCTGATTTTGTCTTTTGAAAGACTCCCAACCCACTTTAAAAATATATCTGATATAAAACTGTGTTATACCTAAGAAATCTTAAATTCTGCCGTTCTGCTTAAGATGTTTAAAAAGATGCCCAAAAAAATGTGTTAACACCACAGGATCCCCTTGCTGAAGAAGGTTCCGCACGAGCACCACAGGGTGAAGTGCACCCACAACACCTCCCAAACCAACGAGAACTTGGCTTTAACAGCCCAGCTCTGACCGGATTACTCTGGCACGAACCGGAAAGCAGAGCAGCAGCAAAGAGACTTTGCCGTGTAACACTTGCAAACTTTGCACTTTTATAACACGTCCGGGGCTGGAGACCAGAAGATGACAAAAACCTGGGTACTGCTGCTAACTGCCCTTGGGGAGAGAGCACATGAATAGGACTGGTCCAGGGCTATGTGTCCACCACGGCCAGTGCTGGCTTGTGCCGACAGTCCTGGGAGACCAACAGCCGGCGAAGACGAGCAGCGGGTATTCTCGGCAGAGGAGAAGACAGCCAGCATTAACCCTGGCGTCTGTCTCGGCCTCAGCCTGCGTGCCACTGCTGTGTCTGCCAGCTGCCCTGACCTTTCCAGTGGGACAAAGCCATCACCACGTTGTCAGGCTGCGCTAACAGCCGTGGGGGTGGCAGAGCAGTGGAAGAGGGTGCCCAGGGGGGAGATGGAGCCTCCCTCCATCCCTGCAGACTCAACATCTGGCTGCACACCATCCTGGCAACCGTGGGTTCTGCGATGCCTCCTGCATACACAGCCATCGCTGGAACTCTCGTAACGCTCTCTGGAGAACCTTTACCAGGAAAACATGAAAAGGCGAGCTCAAGAGGTGTAGTCCTTTGCTATTTTAGAGCAAGCATAATGGCCCGAGTTGAGACAGAATTAAATCACGTTGACATGGGGAGTGTGGAAAAGATTGTAACGAGAGTAACCATTGCCAGGTTATTTTGTTAGCCGCTTCACACGGGGCTTCTGTTCTCTTCACACCAAGCACCCCACGATACCGCTGTGGAAACTGCAGAGTTTCGAGGAACAGCTCAAGCAGCAAACTACCCATCGACATGCACATGCAGCACCATGAAAAGACAGACGGCCTCTGCCGACAGGAACATCCAACATTCAGATGTGCTTGCACGTTGCTACTGACAGTCTTATTAAATGTTATTCTGCTTGGCAGGAAGTGTTTCATCCTAACAAAGGTTAAGAAAAGATGAGACTTGACAGACAAGTTCAGAAGGAAATTCTGGGGGGGAAACAGAAATTAGCAGTATGGCACAAGGAAAGCCATACAGCTGGAAAGCACTTCCCGGAACGAGGCATCACTATGTCTAAGTAATAAGAAACTGTTTAAGGACTATCAAAACCAGTAGTTTTGATCCTTTAAAAAACAGTTTTCTTCCACATTCCATTCCCATCCTATTTTTCAACAGAACTGACAAGCAACTGTAGACAGAACTCCGTAGCGCAGTTCAGTGACCATGTATAACGTGCTTTATTTTAATAGCAAAACACTGATAATTGCCCTTTAAAGGATCTGTCTCTTTTGAAATTAAAATGCTTGTGTGTGTGTGTACTTGTACATACGCAGCCAGTCCAGCTCCGTGAGAAAGCAACCTAGGAGGAGAGAAGGAGCCAAGTGACCCGGTCTTTGCAGTCAGGACAAGGTAACCGCTCACACGACTACCAACACCCACCAGCAGACTACCAACACCACCAGCAGACTACCAACACCCACCAGCAGACTACCAACACCCACCAGCAGACTACCAACACCCACCAGCAGACTACCAACACCCACCAGCAGCTGAAGGAAAATTTACAGTGAGTGAAGTAGTCCATCAGCTAGCCGTCAGGGATAAGAAAACAGGCTTCTGTCATGTAAAATACACACATTAGGGAAGACCAACATTTAATTCTCTTGCTCTTGATGCTCCAGAGAGACCAGAAAAAGGGAGAAACTAGCCTGGAATGGGAAGAAAACTCATTGCAGCCTGAGTAACAGAACCAGTGCAGTGCGATGAGTGAGAAACAAACTAAGTAAAGATTAGAATAAAAGGTCCAATGGACAATCTTTGCCAACTATGCTCATACTCGACAGTATTTGCTGGCTTTCTGGCATTTAATTTTGAACTCTGGATTACTTTTTCAGTATACAAAATACTAACATTCTCTTGTAGACCTTACTTAAAAAAACAACCGATTTTTAAAGAAAACAGCGTGACAGAGGTTATTAGGACCACAGAAGTAATTTCTATTTATGTGTTTCAAGGGCAGATTTTTTTTTTTTTTTATAATTTATGCGTACATGGGATACATCACTGGAATGAGCTTCTGGGAAAAGACATTCACCACATGAAATACTCACTGCTCAGCAAAAAAAAGTAGTTTAAACTCTTAAATAACTGTCAACAGCCACAGAAAGCAGGCAAAGCAACAGAGATTAATCAAAAACAGCTCCATATTTTAAGCATGAAACAATGCTTCTTCTGTTGCAAGGTATTTTTAGAGTAACAACAAGAAGTCAAACTGAAGCTTGAAAGTATTCCAGTGCCAGTTCAGTGTTCCAGCCAGTGGATGTGCAGCTTATGCACCACAAAGTCCCTTTGCACTTAAAATTCAAAGTCTAATATCACAGAGAGTTTGGACAGAAAACCTAGCTGAATATGCGTATTTAGTTTTAAAATGCAAACTTATTTTATTGAATGGTTTCAAGCCCTTGAATTTGCCAGAAGGGTATCTGAAGCTCCTGATGCTCTCAGCTTGGTTACAAGTATATTAGCGAGAAAGGTTTAACAAGACATAATGCAAGAAAGGTGGGGTTCAAATATAGTTTGTTGTTTAAAAGTTGCTCAATTCCAAATCTCCACTATAAATGAGTGACTAGCCAATAATGAGCTAAGGGAGCCAACGACTTCTGTTGGGTGCTAAATACTACGCATTTAACTAAACAACTTCAGCTGAGAGTTGAACCTTTACTGCTACAGGGAAGTAACTCCGAAAAGAATTTTAAAATAATGATTAAGTACTGGCCGTTAATAAAAGATTAGGCCTTCTTGCACAGCAACTTCACTTTCAAAGTACCAATTTAGTCGCCATTAGCAAAAAACCCCCGTGTCAGTGAATTTAAGCACACTTACATTTATCATTCAAATGCTGCACTATTGCTGTGCTTATACCACTGGCCCATGCTAACAGGAATGGGAGAAAGAAAAGGAAGAACGGCAGAACACCCACGCGCGATCACAGCTCACGCCTTTGAAAGCCGTTTTATTTTTCAAAAAGAATATTAGTATAATCTCAATTTCTTAATTGTATCTGATCATATGTAAAAAAGGGAAGAAATTTCAAATTCACAGATTTCATCCAACTTGTTTAGTTTAAAATGTTGATAAAAAGCAAGGCATGTAAACAAAATAACTAAGATATGCCTGTCTACAACAGAACATAATGGAGAAATAAAAGCATCCATTCTATCCTAATATTCAAAAACTTTGTCCACTCATATTTAGGTCAAAGATACTTATATAAAGATACTGGAATACAAGGAGGAGGAAAAACAAAGGAAACAAAGTCTCAAAAGAGTATTGTAAAAAATTAAGTCTGATCTACAGGAAAATCAAACAAGATCAAAGAAAGACTTATTAATATGGAACTTTTTTGTAGCCCAAATTAAAAAAATCTGAATATGAAGACAATCACTGAAAGTAGGATGTATATGAATACATAAGCACTTCGATACCTTTTATTTTATCATCCAGAAATCAAAACCACCGATCTCATTTCTCCAGATTCTCTACCTTTAAAGCACTACAGTATTACATTCTAAACATTATCTTTTTGTTGACATAATCATTCATCCCCTGTTATTTAAGCACAACATAAATGTCTAACAAGCCTTTAAGCTGGGAAACGTAAAAGTTCCAACTACTTACCACACTAATTTCTACTGAAATCAATGAAGTTTTCACACATACCGTGTACTACATTTGATGTTAAACTTCTGATGGGATTTGGTGCAGGAAGAACACTGCAAACTGAGCACAATACTTCCATTATTCATGTTCCTTCAGGCCTGATACTGGGTCAACAGAACAACGATGCTCATGCGACTAAAAAGCCATCTGAAATAATTGGGCATGTTCTGTAGAAATCCAATATACAGGATTTTCTTTTCAAGTTGAAATACATTACAAGTATTTTATACTGAATGGTCTTTTGCTTACTAAGTAAAAAAAAAAAAATGCAGATCCCCAGAACGCAGGCAAGTTGCTGGCTTTAGGACAGTTAAAGAAAACAAACATAATAACATACTGCAAAGCAGCTGGCAGCATATAAAACCAACAGGAAATACTAATACAGATCTCTCTTTGAAGCATTCTTAAGCATTTAAGAACGAGTAGTGAGTAGAACTTCTACTAAAACAATCATCATTAAAAAGTACTTTTGGTTGATGTTCTGAAGCTTATGAAGTATATTCTTTATACCGCCACCTCATCGTGGACACAGACAAGACTTGCAGGTAACCCTCTAGAGCCTGAGTTGGAAGAACAGTCTTCTGGCTCCGATTTATTGAATTGTGTCACTAAGATAGGAAGTTTCTGTGCTATACTAAAATAAAAAAGGTCAGCTCCTTCCAAGAGAGGCCAGAGGCAGAGAATCTCCCAGTGGCTACAGAGATGAATATAAAAACCTCAAGGAAAGAAACCAGACAACATACAACCACAATCAACCGTGAAAATGACACAGAAGAGAGAGCAGAGAGAAATTTCTGAGGCAGTTAGAAAGAAACACAGGGTAGAAATAAAGACAGAGAGATGAGATTATCTGTTATCTAGAAAAGAAAGTCCATTAAGGAAACAAAGGCAACAGGCAAAGAACAAGGAAAGAAGACGTGTGCCCTAGGCAGAAGTCCTAAGGAGAAGTCCCGGTGAGAGTTACGCTAACAGGCTCCCAATCAAAGCCCAGGTCTGCCACCTCTTACTGGAAAGACACCTTCTAAGGAACCTCTAAAGGACTTGGAGATTCTTTCAGAGTTTAAAGACGTAATATCTATTTGATGATAACAACCTGACAAAGAAGAGAAAACACCAAATTTTTACTTTGTTTCTGACACTGAATGAAAACCTTGAGAAACAAAGGGAAACTCCGAGAGTAATTGCTGCACATTTCCAGCTCAGTGTACCTGAGACAGTATGAAACCACAGATTACTTTCCAGGACACAAAAATAAATGCTCCTGTTTGCCCTCTTCTGCTTGGTTCCAAACATTCACAAAATAGTTTTCTGTTACTTTAATGTGACAGGTGCAGATTGTGGGTTTTTCCCCCCTCGAGTTCTGGCCTTTACCAAGTACATACACCACTTTAATGGAAGGAAAGGGGACATGACAAAACAAAAATCAACTTATTTCCATACATCAGAAATAACTATGTCTGAAAGGGTGTAAAGACAGGTTGCCTCACACTGCAGAAACCTGAAAAAAAGCTGGATGCAGAAACAGTTGGATGCCTGGGTCAAAAAATTGGTTTGCTTCAAGTTCTGTTCCTTTGGCTCGTTACTTTACCCACATACATATCCACTAAGTTGTCATCAAATCCACATTTAGGAGTAAGTTTAGAAAGTTTTGTTTTGAAAAGCTGTCTATGCATAAACAACAAGCTGTCTACACTGCTCTCTTTTCATGGATGTCCAGGTATGTTTGCCCATACCGGTACCCAGTCACATACGTAATCACATATGTGCATGTCTGAACACACACATTTTGCTTCCTTGAGATTTCACCCAATCCTACAACAGCCACCCACCCATCAATGCCTGCCAGCCACATCTAAATAAACCCATTTTAATAAAACAATTGTAGAAGAAAGAATTATTGCTGAAGCAACCGCAGGACCTGAGTCCAACTATGTATTGCCAGCATATTGCTACCAGAGTAGCCGAAGATGCCTTTTTTCCATCCAAAAGTGAGATTCCCATGCCTCCCACCGGGTTAGGGCAGAAGTTGTTTATGTAAAGACCCTCTACCAGCCTTCAGCATAGCACTTCAGTCTCTCTCCCAAAAGCATCAACGCTAATTCTTGCAACCCTCTTTTTCAGGATAACCCTGAACTAAAAAAGTTATTAAATACTGTATTTAACATACTCAGCAGTTAGATTTCGAAAACGTTATGCACATCTTCAGCTCTTGAGCCCCTATATTAGGGCAAATGAGGAAATTGTAACATTAAAATCCATACAAGCTATTTTTAAAAAAAACAGTCCTAATTTCTTTTTGTTCTTTAACCCTTTTACAGACTTTTTAATACTACAGTTGTGCCTTCAGTCCAGGACAAAAACCCCACCCGTTCCTACCGGCGCTTGTTCCGCCAGGCTAGCAGATGTGAAACCACTAAGATGGAGCTACTGCACAAACAGGAAGAAACTCTATTCAGCAGAACAGGAATCGTCCCACTCGGCTTTGAATTGCGCAGACTTCCAGGCGTTCCTGTCATACACAAGCAAACCCATGGGACAACAGGGGTTACTTCAGTTTAAGAATAAGCTACGGCAGTTCAGCCTAACCCTCTTCCCGTTTGAGTTCCGTGGCCAAGGCGGAGCTTTCAGCAGTCACTGCTCCCAGCTGCAGCCCACCGCCCCCAGGTCTCTCCTCGCGTCTCCTGGGATGCAAAGCACAGGAGACCTACCCATGTACCTTAGCAGATGTTTGCAAGCACATTCACACAGTCAATTCTGAAACGGCTATGGAAGCTTAAGATTTTACTACCTTCTAGCAGTTCAACATTACTCCTAAACTGGGTATACATCGGAGAAATGTCACAGAAGTCTTCCTAAGGGGGTTGAGCCTGGCGCTGCTGAGCTGCGCTCGCTCATCTACTTCCTGCTACGTTCTCAAGCTCTGAAAAAATGGAAAACTTTTTCAAAGCTTCATCAGCAAAAAAAAAAAAAAAAAAAAATCAAACCTACGTGCCCATGAATCTGAGAGAAGCATCTGAATTTAGGATTGCATCACTCTCTTAAACAGTGGCTAAAAGGATGGATGTCTCCACATTAGCTGTCTCCAGTCAGCTTCCATCATTAGCACGCTTTTTCACTCCCTCCATAGTTCTTTAGAGAGCAATAAATTTTAAGAGCTGTTGTTGTTATTAAGGACCTGAAGGACCATGAAATGGGACAACTCTACAATTAAAAAAACATTCCGTTTCCTATTGTTTGGGGTTTAAGGACCAGGAGAGGAGCGAGCAAAAAATAAGCTCTACAAAGACCAATGTTCTTTGCCTTGCTTCACACCTCTGAAAGCTGAAAAATGTCTTACAGCTGAAAGAATTGCAAGGTCCTTTGGAACAAAAGAGAAAAAACTGCACACAACTTTACAGGCCCTGGATGTAAAACAGAATGGCGTGCGCACCCTTCTTTTCAAACTTTTCACAACAACATCTTCAAACACAAAATAAGCCAAAATCTTTGGAATCCACTGTATAGATTAATTATGTCCTTTTTAAAAGCAGCTCCTGCACTCCTCCGTACTCTGGCTTTCACCAGCCAGGCATTACTCACCGATTTTTCCCAATACTTGGTTTCTGTAACATTCAATTCACACATGAAACTCTAGAGCTTTGCTTAAAGAACAAAACAAAAAAACCAAACCAAAAATGAAACCAAAAACCCTCAGACACTCTAACACTCCCCTTGGTTTTCAGAAGTACAGCAGCACTGCATTTCTAAAAAGAAGGGGAGAAAATCCTTTCTTTTGCATACGTTAATCCAGACAGATGTGACGAGATCCTAAAATAAAAAAATGCATTTTCTGACCTAAAGGAAAAAGGCTTTTCAAGCTTCACATTTTAATCAAAGCCTGGTCAAAGCTCTGTTCCAAACAGCCTGATTTTCCTTTCGAGCTTAAAACAATTTCCATCTAGTATTTTAAAGAAAAATGTACCAATGAAAGCCTCACCACAGGAATCTTTAGCCCACTATGTTTAAACAACTCCAGCTGGTAACTTCAAGTCAGCAGTACACACAAATTAACAGGATGCCTTTCGTCTGGCCCTGGGATCACTTCTGTGCATCTTTGATCTGGTGTCAATGTTTTTTCTTCCAGGATAGCTCTCATCATTCAGTCGCTTAGAAAGAAATCGTGGTGGAGCGTGAACCTCAGAAAACCACAAGTATTTCCTGATGAACACATTACCTGCCAGATGAATGCAGAACTGCTTTTTGCAAAAGAACACTTAAAATACCTTCCTTGTAGGGCTCACACTCAGTATAACTCGGTATAGTTTTAACAGTTGCAGTGCAAGATACGCATATAATTTGATTGTCAAACTAAGTATAACTGCATTGTTTTAAAGGATCTGACAAACATGAATGTGGTAGTCATGTTACGTTCCGTGCTTCATACATTAAAACAACTTTGGGTTTTTGGTGGGGTTTTTTTGGTTGGTTGGTTGATTGGTTGTGGGGGGTTTTTTGTTTGTTTGTTTGGGTTTTTTTATACTGGGAACAATAAATTTGTGTTTCCAAAGAGCATAAGTTTTCTCTTACAGATAATGTAGGATCTATCTCATCAGAAAATCAGACCTATTAGACTACATTAATAGTTTGAAGTTAAAAATTTAACTGTGAAGAAAAAGTAACTGTCACTCAGGTCCACTAGCTTTCCAGCCATTGCAGTGAAGACTTCAGCATGACCTGCACATAGTGGGCAGGTTTAGTACTCAGCCACCAATACCTGCACATCTGTAACTATTACTCCTTCTCAAACAGCATTGCTGGTCCTTCTCTGCCCTCAAAATTGGCAATTAAAAGTTCTTAGATACCCTTTTTCCTGAAAGGCAATACACACTAGGTATTTAGCAGCCTACTAAATTTATGATTAATAGTAAAATAAGCTTTATTTTTTAAAGTAAAATTTGTTGACGATTAATTTTACCTTCAAAAATCTCTGTAGTTAAAGTAAAAAGTAGAACACGATAGAAGTTTGATAACCAATCTAAAACTTTTCACTACATTTATTTTAAATTTTCTTCGGAACACATGAATAATAAAAATTCTATTGCCTGTAATATCTAACGGGTTCTTTTCCATAATATAATTGCATAAGTAGTTTAAAATATATTTCTATAGTTCTGGGTTCTGAAACTCTGTCGTTGGCCAGTGTTTAAGCCAGCAGGACAATACACAGCCTGCTGGCAGCACTTCTATGGGAAGAACTGAGAGCAAGCAGCTCTCATCGGTCCTTCCCGGCAGCGTCCCAGGAACAAGTGCACGGGACAGACCTTCAGGAAGCTTCTGACCTGCTACCTGTGCCCCTGACCATGGAGCATCACTGCTGCAACACAACACATTCAATTGCTGGATTTATAATGCACAACTCATCTACATTATAAAATATTTTATTAAGAGTCCTACCTGAGTCTTTCTTGTTCCCTTTTCCACCATCTCGGCTCTTTTTTAAAACTGCCTTTAACATTGTAAATGTTGCTCCTAAAGGATAACAGAAAGAAACAAAAATAAATACAACATTAATAATGTACATTCACACAAAACCAAAAAAAATAGAGATAGAATCAATACAAATAAAACAGTGAGGTAATCAGAAGAAACTTTTTGGTAGTTACATTTATTTTGTACAAAGTAGCTTGGTTAAGCAAAGTCCTGAAGCACAAGCAACTTTTTAATACTTGAACTAAGTAATTAGAGTTCACTGTCGTCTTATACAGAAAAATAACACAGCATTCTCCACATTCCACATATAATTAAGGTTATAAGGCTAAGCCCGTGTAAGTTACTGTAAGACACTGGCGAAAATAAACCAGAATAGAGGTCTGACTCCCGGCTGGAGTCCGTCAGCGTGTCCGGGGAGCGGTGACACGACAGAAACCTGCCATCAGCCAGGGACACGAAACCATGGGGGCGTAAAGCAGGCGGGTGACAGGGGGACATGGTGCCACCACACAACTGTTCACCTCTGTGCCATGCACTGCTGACCAACACAGAAAAACACTCCCCCAAGCAATGCTCAGTTTTATGAAAATAAGAAAATATCTCCTAAAATTCAACCACAAGATCACGAGAAGGAAAAACTAAATGCAACACGACAAAACACTCTCTCTTCCTCGCTCGTCTGGATGAGCTACATACAACGCACAAGAGCAAAGAATTTTCTGAGATTAACAAACAGCACTGACAACTAGGAAAGTCAGTTTAAGATGGAATGCCTGAACCAAAATTTAACTGTAGCCCTGGTTACTTCCTTTGAAATACCATATGCTTCATGGTCCCCAACAGCTAATGACTGGGGGGATCAGAAAGGACTGTATCTCCACTCTCACTCATCATGTGTTTCCAACCGCTTCCCCTTTCCCAGTACTTACACCGTCTGGCTTTGCGCTTCTCCCTTACACAACCGCTTTTGCAAAAAGCAGGAACAAAGAAAAATGACAAGCCACGTCCTCAGGCACAGTGTCACAAAAAAAGGAAGAAT
Organism: Himantopus leucocephalus; assembly: GCA_003993805.1. Taxonomy (NCBI): domain Eukaryota; kingdom Metazoa; phylum Chordata; class Aves; order Charadriiformes; family Recurvirostridae; genus Himantopus; species Himantopus leucocephalus. The sequence goes on along the minus strand of RSEF01000007.1, from coordinate 41,658,100 downwards.
GACTTTTCTGAGAGACTCAGACACAGTCAGCTGGAAACAGCCCATCTGCTGATATGAGAAAATAAACCACTTCTTAAGTTGCATGAAGACAAACACTGCCTTTAAAACAAAGTCCTCATTCCACTCCACCCGGTACCAAAGAGGCCTCTGGAGGAGCCTACGTCCCTTTGTGGGGACCAGAGTTCACATCTGGACTAGGTGGAAGACAACACCAGAGCCGGGCGGTCTGGACACTGCAACTTATGAGACTGGAAAGGTTCTTCATTTTAAAGAGCAGAAGACTTGCGGAGAGACCTAACCACATTAGCCTGTTACATATTTTAAGACCCTTACACCGAAGGGAACAATCTATCCTATATATCAGCTCTCCATGGATCAAGTAACACGGGCCTGCTTTGCAGCAGACAAAACCTAGCCTAGACACAAAGAAAAAGCTTCCCAGCAGTATGGACACAAACTACGGGAAAACTGCCAGCCCATAAGGAAAGAGTGGGGTATTTATCTCTGAAACAGCCATCTGCAAGAGAAAACCACAACTGGTTGTGGCTGGAGCAAGACGTGTTAGACTGAGGATGAAAGATCCAGGCAAGTTAACATATTTCATTTGTATGACACAGTTGTCAGTGGATGGGGACAAAAGCAAAGCAAAAGCCACAAGACAAGCCATAAACCTCACAAGCTTCTGCTCCAGGCATGAAAAAGACCTTCTAAACTTTAAAGCTTATTTTTCTTCCAATTCCATCAAAAGTTGTTTAATAACGGAAATCTTTCAGGTGGGTCAGATCCGTAAGCTGAAGGATGACTCAAACGACCCCTCCAAAGCCTGCTCTCGGCGGTGTCGGCTTCAGCCAAGGGGAACATACATGCTACAAAGGTGCATCGGAAAGCTCTATTTATATATCAAATAGCTAGTTATGAAACTGTACATAAGAAGGAAAAAAAATACTAAAAAAAAAAGGTTCAAACTCTGAAGAATTAAGCAGCTTTCCTTTCTTTAACAACTGGTATGTCTTGCAGAAATGTAGTGCAAGAGGAACAATATCATTTTTTGATTAAATAGTCCGGGTTTTTTTTCCAAGAAAGTGTCACATGAACACTTTGGATTTGATTTCCAAAAATGTATCTTCAAACAGTATTAACAAATCAAGAACCTAAGAACATCTTCCATAGTTTGAAACAGGTATGAGGTAAGAGTAACTTTACTTTATGTATAAAAGCATTATTTGAATTATTACAGATATTCTCTAATGTTACAGACAGCTAACTTTCCTCTATCCCTATAAAATATTGGCCTTTATTACATACAGTAAAAGGTATTTAAAAACATTACTTCTTATAACAGCACAAGATTCAAATTTTCAGATCAAACAAAAAAGACTTATGCATATATAAATGATGCCAAAACTGTGAGGGCAAGCATTAAAAAGTTAGGAAATTAGAAATTAAAAGGCTGGACCACACAATCCAAATTTGTGCTTCTTTTGCGCAAAAGTTGTGCTAGAAACTTCAAGTATGTGAGCGTGTCCTGTCCATTCACCCAGTGCAAAGGATGTCCACAAACAAACGCAGTCCTCGCTTGCCTGCAGCGCGCCCAGTGGGGCCAGGAGAGCTGCGTTCTGTTCCTGCTCTACCACAAGGCCACTGCGATAGAGAGAGGCAAAAGACTGCTCAAACACCTTAAACCTATTTTTCCTAAAATCTGAATGATTCACTTCCCAAGTTTATTAAGTATTCTTTCAGAATAGCTTCCTCCTGGTGCGTATCACGCAGGCTGCAACGGCTGTAACCACACGCACATTCAGCGTGCGCTGCATGTCCTTTGCCTGCACAAAATGATCAGAAGTGCTGTAGTGACTGATCTTTGCTCAAAGACCAGGCGGCTTTGATGCCTTCTGAATCACACAACTGTGTCAGGTACAGTCCTGTTACAGGACAGGTGTGAGATACATTTTGTACCTATCAGTCTTCATTCTCATTTCTTCAGGCAAACCATAGGCTCCAGCTCCATTGCTCTCTTTTCCACGTTCTTGATCACCATTTTTGAAAGGATCTTTCTAATTTTAGTACAAAACTCTTAAAAAAAAATTTAAATAAATCTGAAAACAACTGTTCTGACCTTTCTCAAATTCTTCCAGGCACTTCACACAATAAGGTACTGGTCCACATATGAATTTGGAACTAACACAGACTTTGTGCTTCATATTCAGACACTGGTCATTTGTTCCAGAAACCTAGATACATAAATTTCACCTTAACATTACAATTTGAAGGTCTTACGTTCTTTGGAACCCATTTTTGTATGTAATTGGTTCCTTAAAAATGAAAGTTTTCTCAGCTTATTTCAGCACGCTGCAATGAAGGTAACTGTACTGAAGGGGACTGTACCTTTCAAAGGTTCCTAGCAGGCACTGACGGGTTCAGTTAGAGCATTCAGCAAAGGAAACGCTGTTCAATCATGTAATTGAAGGCTGAAACATAATGCCTATGTAGAAGAACGGGAAATCTAATTAGAGGTGCAGAGACATTCTTAATCTGGTATTCCCTAACTTCCGCCTGGCTTTGAGATGTGAATGTTCTCTAAAATTATGCAGTGTTGTATATTGTTGGTATGTTGCATGACAAATTTTACCTACAAGCATTTTAAAATCTCATTAACTCTTGCAGAACAATAGTGACTTTATTAACATTCAGCTGGTATCACCACACGAACAAGGAAGAAACAGCCTACCTGAAGTCTTGCTGAAGTTCACAGATGTCTAATCTAGCTCTGCCCTAGAGACCACTGGATACTCCCCCCCCCCCCAAANTGACACAGCCCAGTGGTGTAATGCAACCAAAACCAAAAATACAAGAGGGCAATTATGAAAGAGTTTGGTTCTAGAGCTGATCAGCAGGAGGTGGAAGACCACTGCAAGAGAAGACAATGACACTGTTGCAAGAAAACTGGATTCTTCTTAAGAAAAATACGGTAATAATAAACCACAACATTTACAGGATCTTGAACAGGTGCAGTGCTAAAAGAAACCCTCTGTAGCAGCTCAAAGAGAGAAGAAATGCGAGCTTAAAAAAGTCAGTGGAAAAAATAACGGGTGCAAAGGGGAATGCAAGGGACAAATTCTGTGAAGTCCTCCCGAGAGGAATGACAGCAGGCCCCCTTTGACAAGGGACTCCTTACTCTCCATGGTGGCTAGTGATCACCCGGTTTTTCTAGCTGTAGTAGTCCCACTGTTTTTGAGATCACAGGCATTTCCTTACGTCAGCTAACCACTGAGCCAAATATTACAGCTGATTCCCCGTACAGAGCTCACAAAGGATTTACGTCTGTAATCTTTTAATTTTGAAATATTGCAACACCAAAGACCACTGGCACTTACAGTGGATGTGAATACACAATGGGAAGCTCCTCTTACAAGAGAAAAACCAAACCAAAAATATTTAACAATATTTTGAAAATTCATGCATTTACTATAAAACACAGCAATTTGGTATATTTGTGTGTGTGTAAAAATTCTTATCTAACCTGGGCAAACCCATGGCTTCTCAAATATGACATAGAATACAGTTTGTCTGTAGCGTTTGTTCCCTGTACATTAGAAAAACTGAATTGCTGGATGCACAGATGCTTGAAGTTGAAGACTTTACAGCCAGGTAACACACTGTACACTTGTCTACAAATTAACTTACGCTGTCAGTGAGTTGCTTTTTAAATTAAAATTTCTGACTTAGGTTGGCTGACTATAAGCTAGTGAAAGAAAAATTCCTCTGCATTCTCCACCATTGGTAAGAAGAGGTGAAGGATCACCTCCCCTGACCGGCTGGCAACCCTTCGTCTACAGCGGCCCAGGATATCGTTAGCCTTCTGTGCTGCAAGGACAAACTGCTGGCTCATCGGGACGATCTGCATGGTAGAGCAGAGTGTCTTCTCGGCAAGCTCGCTGACAATATGAAATGAGGATAGCCGATACAACCACAGGGTCATGATTCCATCCAGAGTGACCTTGACAGGCTGGAGAAATGGTCTGATGGGAACCTCATGAAGTTCAACAAGGGGACATAGAAAGTCCTGCACCTGGGGAAGAACAACCGCAGGCTCCAGTATATGCTGGGCGCACCCAGCTAGACAGCAGCTTGGCAGAAAAGGACCTGGGGGTCCTGGTGGACACACAGTGAACCATGAGCCAGCGATGTGCCCTTGCCACAAAGAAGGCTAACAGTGTGGTATCCTTGGCTGCATCAGAAGAGCGCTGCCAGCAGGTCAAGGGAGGAGATCCATCCGCTCTGCCCACCACTGGTGTAGCTACCCCTAGAGTACCGAGTCCAGGTCTGGGCTTCCTAGTTCAGTGTCAATATTTGAAGGGAGGGTGCCAAGAGGACGGAGCCAGGATCTTCCCAGAGGTGCCCAGTGACGGGACAAGAAGCAATGGGCACACATGGAAACACAGGAGGTTCCCCCTGAGCATCAGGAAACGCTTTGTCACTGGGAGGACACAGGTTGCCCAGGCAGGTTTTGGAATCTCCATCGTTGGAAGTATTCAAGAGCTGTCTGGACACAGTCCCAGGCCACCGGCTCTAGACAACCCTTCTTGAGCAGGGTGCTGGACAAGGTGACTTCCCACAGTCCCTTCCAACCTCAACCATTCTGTGATTAACGAAGGTGTTGAGCAGGATTAGACTGAGTATAGACCCCGGGGGTACACCGCTAGTTAATGGCCTTCAACTGGGTTTCGTGCCACCAATCACACAGGTTGCGTGCGTTTCACACTGTGCCATTCAGGGTACACTATTCCCTTTGAGTCTATCCATCCTGGAGGCAAATACACTGCACGTACTGCTTTTCAGGGATAACCCCCACTCACACTCAAAAGAAGAGAAACGCCTTGGGATGTACCTAACGTACTGAGGGGGGTGACGGAAGAGCAGGAAATGCAACTGTAAATCTCTTAGGTAGGTTCCAGTATGGTCCCTTTCTCCAACAAAGCCCACTTTGGATCAAACTCCTAGCAGAAGCAGTAAATACCCAACTCGAGCAGCTACAGAGAAGACACTTTCTGCCTCTGAAGAACACCTCACGGCACAGAGCAGAAAACATTACAGAAGCTAGCTGTACCAGAGTAGAAAGTGCATTCTAACTTGCTCTATCTTACTTTCAATGGCATATGTCTCCCAGTACTACAAGATCTAAAAATTCTACTTATCAGACTCCAAAAGGAAAGAAAAACAACTCTAAGCATTTTTTCTAAGTACACAGTCAAACACCCTCTCCCAGATAACCTCCTAAACTAAGACATCAAAGAAAAGAAAAGTTCCAATGTATTTATTACACTCTGCTTTTTAAATAGAAAGATTTTTTTTTCTTTTCCATACAAAAAACATAGGCCATGTTAGAAAGTCTGCACTATGCCATGGTGAGATCTGGAGCTGTTAACGAATTTCAGAATCTGAGAAAGATTTTCCACATACATAGCTAGAACAGAGTGGCAATTAAAAAAAACCCCACACCTGAAAATCTGAATATTATATTTAACTTTCTTCTTTTGCAAACACGACAAGTATAAATTTTCTATTAACCAGAACAGAGAGGCTTGATATAGAACCGAAATCTTACAGTATATGTCATTTCTATTCTTAGGATACAGGTAGGGAATAAGAAGAGATCAAATAAATGGAATTGAGGACAATTCTATCCTAAATTTTCTCTTCGTGGAATTGAGGCCAACTTCCTCACTGTGCATACGGTTCTTCAAGGATGTATTCCAATAAAGAACAGAAATGGCATGCGAGACGGTTGCTTATTTAGACACATTCAGTGTAGATACAAAAGTGGCCTATATACCCCAAATTAACAGTCCATTTCCTGCCTTCTCCCCATAAAATGATACGTAAAAATGAAAAATAACCACTTCCAAAGAAATTCACCTTTTGATATGTCAATTATGCTCAAGGAGAGACCTAACCAATAGAGGCTCTGAACAGGACAGCAAACCCAGTGAAATTCACTATTCATTTGCAAGCTGAAAGGTACAAAAAATAAACTGTTTTCTTAAGAAATCCTAAAGCCAACACCTTGGTTACTTTACAGCATCACTGAAGTTGCATGAAGGTGTGTAGTTGAACTGTTTAGGACTGAACCAAATACTACAGCTTGGAAATACTGATTACAAATAAATGATGTGATATTTAAAAAAAATAATAATAAAATTCCACATACTGTGAAGCTTTCTGACAAATACCCAAAAGCATTTCAGGTAAAAAAATTTCTTCATACTCATCTTTCACACTTCAAGAAGACTGATTAAACTGAATGGCAATACTGTATATTTCCTCATCCCTTGAAACAGACCTCGGATATTGGATCTTGTTTTGTTTTAAAGATATTTTGATTAATAGGATATTTTCCAGGAATGCTGGCATCTCCTCTTTTCTAAGCACATTGTATTTCCTCTTTCTCCACAACTAAGCTTAAATAAAATCATTCACTAAGATTTCAGAAACATTTCCAGCTATTGCAATTGCTTTTCTTTGGTAAACAGTTCAGTTTTAGATTTTCTTGGTTCCATTTTTTAAATTCTGCCCTGAAACCACTTGTTTGTTGTTTGGTTATTTTTTTTGTTTTGTTGCTGTTGTTGGGGGTGGGTGGGGTGTCTGTGGGGTGGGTGGGATGGAGGGGGTGTTGGTGTTGTTTTTTAAAAATATTTGAAGGTCTTTTAAAAACTTTATCCGTCATTTCCACTTTTAAGACAGATACCAGATGTGGACTGGCTATCCAAGGGTTGATATTAATGATGTCACGGACGAAGGAAAATACCTCACACGCTTTTGCTTGTGCAATCAAAGATCAGGCTATGAGGCTATGTAGGCAAAAAATCAGAAAGGCCAAAGCCCAGCTAGAACTAAACCTGGCTTCTGTTG
>RSEF01000007.1:41635740-41650191 GCA_003993805.1 Himantopus leucocephalus | reverse complement strand
CCCCCCCCCCCCCCCGTTTTATTTTGTTTTTTCCTTTTTTGGTAGCTGTTAAATCCCCTCACTCTGTTCTGGCCGCTGGAGGACCCCGCCCGCCGCCCCCGGGCCCTGCGCTGCGGCCCGCGGGGCAAAGGCCGCCTCACCTTCCCCTCTGCCGCCCCCGCCCGCCGGCACCCCTCGGCGGTCGGCCGCTGTTGGGAGCCGGGCCGGCGTGGCGGCTGGGAGGGGGGACGGGACGGGACGGGACGGGGGCGGCCGCCCAGCCCCGCTGCCCCGCCGGCAGGGCCCGGGCCCGGCGCGGTGTCCGGCGGTGAGGAGCGGAGCGGGCCGGGCCCCTCGGGCGGGGGGCGGGCTGGGCCGGCGCGGCGGGGGCGTGCGAGGAGGAGACCCGGGGCCCGGGTGCGTTCGGGCTGGGGGAAGGGCAGAGCCGGCGGCGGTGGCCCGGCGCCGCGGCGGTGAGGGCCGGGCCGGAGGAGGTGCTCCTGCGGCTGAACGCGAACCCGCGCGCTCAGATTTCCCTCCGCCGCCCTGACGGCGGGAACCGGGCAGCGCGGCATTCGTGCCGTTTCTTCTCCGTTGTTCCAGGAGACCGGTGCCACATGGGCGCAAGGCGGGAGCGGGCTCTGTGCCCGGGCAGTCTCCCTGTGAGACACTGCGGAGGCCGCGGGGAGGAGAGGCCCTTCCCCCGAAGGCGGCCGGGCCCCGGCCGGGCCCGTGCTCCCCGGTGCTCTGGGGACCGGCTTCTCTTGTCCCGCTCACAGTGGTAGAAGCTGATGGAGCTCCTGCTCCACGTTACCCCCGTGACTACTCCGCTGCCCCTCTTCACCCATCTCAGTTCAGTTTCTCTGAAGGTGCTGTTTGGTTCCCTCAGAGGCTGACGTGGAACGGCGCGTTGGCCGTGTTACCAGCTCTTCTAGCAGACGAGGGTAGCGTGGTTCATGAAGACCACCTGCTAACGCTCTTGAAGCATCTCGTAAGCCTGAACAGAAGTCGTCCCTCTCACAGTGCACGTGCCACTGTCCACGAAGCAGAACAAAAGTACTTTTTCTTCCATCGTCTCTCTTCTGGTTTCCTCTCGTCTGTTCTGCCCAAGGCTGCCTGTAGTAGCACAGAAGTCCTCTGACAACGCAGTGCTTTGCCTGTACCCATCCTCTGGGCACCGCCGCCGAGAAGGCCAGCGATCCCGGAGGGTGATTCCCAAAGAGTTCCCTTGAGGGTCAACTCAACTACTCTTCAACCAAATCAGAAACACGCAGCTTTACAGCGCAGCCACTGGTCTTGTATATCATCCTGTGATTTTTGAGGGCAGCGTGTGCCCAGCTTTATGCCGATTCAGCATTTAGAAGGCAGGTGGTGGAGAAGGGATGGCCGTGGCTAAAACGGGTCAGGACTGAGAAGTCTTACGGGTCTGTTCCTGGCCGTGGTCTGCGGTGTGAGCTGCTCCTTGCGAAATGAAGGGAAGGAAGCTGCTCTTCATATTTGTCTCCTCTAGGAATACTGAGTTTGTTCTGAAAATCTAAAATGAAATATTGACTGCTTTTAACGTTAGACCTCACGAGCTTTATTTTCTTCTTTTCTGAAGGAAATTGAAAATGGTATATGTACAGAAACTACATCAATACCACCTAATTGCTATTTTCAAAGCAGTAAACACAGCTCATAACTATCTCTAAAATTAGTTAATAGTGACTTGTATAGTTAAACAAACGAATTGCCTTTTCCCCATGTACTGGAGTTGTTAGTGTGCCGCCTCCGCGATAACGAGGCTTGGGATTCCTGGGTGCTAATCCTGTCTGTCCGTTCCACACTATCCATAGCCCAGGGCAATTGGTTTAACTTCAGTGGTTTAATTTCCTCTTTTGCAAAGGGAACACTAGAAGCATTATTCCTATTAACTTTTTATTACCGTAATTAGTCTCTTCCATGGTTTGTTCCTAACAGCAAAGCACTCTGCTGTTACGTGTCACTCTTCTATGCTAAAAACTGCACATGTGGTAAACTTTTACTGATCTTGGGTGTTCTTAATGTTTAACACTACTATTTTTCACATATCTGGGATTTTGCTACTTTTAGTAACTACTACAAAATAGTATTTTAAAAATAATCTTTAAATGCCACGCTGCCTGGTTGCTTCTGCCCGACCCTCATGTTCAGTGTGTAATTCTGGTTTCAGTTTGTGAAGGTGAAGCACAAGAATAACAATAGATGTTGATGTTAATAATACAAATTTCTCTGCTAATTTGGTTAAGTTTGGAAAGGTTTTAGAGAAAAGATAAGAGAATTTATAATCCTGAAAACTTGAATTTTCTTAAACATCACTGGCTCAAAATGTAAACTATTTTAAAATGTTGTTATTGCAGGCAAAATGCCAGCCCCTGAGCAGAGCCCAATGGTGGAAGAGGGGCTGCCGCAGACAGCACAGGAGACTTCCACAGGCCCAGGCATGGAACCAGAGACTACTGCCACTACCATTTTAGCTTCTGTAAAGGAACAGGTATATCCCTTGTTTTCAGCAATTCAGAAGTTCAGTATGCGTTGTGGAGTTCACCATTGTCTTTTATTGCATTGCTGGAAAAAAACATCACTGTTTCTAAAATGTGTTGCTTAGCATTGGTACAGTATATTTTGTAGGTCAAAATGTTAGCGTCTGAACATAAAGGGTTCATTTAATTGCATTGAACAGAAGCATCATTATGGTATTCTGTATCGCTTGGAATGTATGCACTGTTGTTGTAAATCAGACTTGAAACGCGTGTTTATTGTTTAAAAAAGAAAAGCTAGTGTAGAATTGATGCAGCATTGAGATCCAGTCCTTTTTTTTACATTCTGCAGAGTTGTGTACAGTGTTACAGAAATTTGCACATAAAGGTTTTGGTATGATTAATTGTATCTTGTTAAAGAATGGGTTGTAAACTTTGAGTTTGGTTTCAGTTATCAGTACCAAGGTAGCAACATATTTAAAATCTCCCACACATTTATGGACATGTATCTTAGTGATAGTCTCTATAGGGAAAATAAAATTGTGTTTGAAATCAGGTTCAGCCTTAATTCGTAAAGATCATTCAAGAGGAAAAAAAATTGCAGTTTTACAAAGAAACATTCTAACTGAAGTTTTTGGTTGAGTTTTGGGGTTTTTTTTTAAAAAAAAAAAAAAACACACAAAGAGAGAAGTAATAATTTGGTTTTCATTGTCAGAACTACAAATTATCATCTTCCTTGGCTTAATACATAAATTGTAACATCGGAATTTTAGAATAAATCTGCTTTTCTGTCTCTGTTTCAGAACTTCTTTTAAGATAAATCAGTGCTTGATTCAAGATATTAGCTTTGAATGTAAACACTTGATGTATTAGTTCTTATATGTTGTCCCATATTAATATTTTTTTAAAGGTGAGAATTAGATTATATGGTCTTGACATCAACAGATTTCGTACCCACAGAACCTTCAGTCTTAAATGAAAATTTTCTGCAGGATGATGAAATTTGGATCTTTATTTTCATGCGTAAATTAATAGTTTCAAAAGTATTTTAAAATGACAGTAGCAACCCTAATAATTTCTTAGTAATATTAAAACTAATATTAAAACTTTCAGTGTGGAGGATATTAATGCTGGAGGCTATTGAGATACGAGTAATCACAGTCATTGGAGTTACAGTGATCTTGAGTCACCTCTCATCGTCTGAGACAGTAGCTTTCCCTGTGCCATCGTAGCTTATCACAGATGTCAGTTAGAACTCATTTGATTAATGTACCTTTTGTGGTGATTTTACGTTGGTCCATTTTACTTTGCAGTTCACAAAGAACATGCTCATAATGGTAGCTTAGCTGATGAGCAGCACTGTGATAAATGACAGTACTGTAGTTGCTCGTGATCACCAGCCAATAATCTTACTGCTGCGATTAGTGTCCGGAATGGCTTTTGCACAGTTTTGATGCAATAGTGCTTGCTTAAACTGAACATACAATTATGACAGCATTGTCTATATTGGGTTGCTATGTGATAAAGCGTACAGTAAAAAGGTATTTGTTAACATCCCCTTTCCTACCCAAGAAATGTTTTTATCTTGTCCTTGGAGAAAACATGATAATGGAGTATTTTTTCATTTTAGAAAGGAGGTTAAAACCTCTTCCCCTTTCCATTCTTCAAAAGACTGTTAAATATGTGGACTATTAATTAACTCAACTCTGATGAAAGGAAAAAATAAAATTGTGTTTAATAGTTAGTGAAACACAAACTTCAGAACTGTAGCCTAACTTCAATATGCGTAGACACGTTAGAATGAATACCGGGGGGAGGAAGATGTAAATTGTGCTTCACTCTGAAAATGATAATGTGAAAGAATTAAGAGCTGAACTGTTGCTTTCTGGTATTTTGTCTGTTGATAATAATTATGGACACTGACATACTCAACACCCTTCCTGAATGGCAGAAAGCCCAGAACAGAATATTTTCCAGTGCAGTTATTTACTTTATTAAGCTTGAACAGAAACTACTATGCCGTTTGCTATGGCCTAACTTCCTTTTCTACAGGAATCTCTCTTTACTTGCAGTAAGTCTGTATTTGTAAAACAGAGTTGCCACACCTTAACTTCATTACTTCAGAAACAGTTGTTAAGTGGAAACACAATTCAGGAGGGCCTTTACTATCACTTGCCAAATCGTGCAAGATTTTAACTTAATAAAAACTTCTTAAATTACCACAGTAGTTCTGAAATAAGTAGATAAATTTATTGAATGACTTTGTTAAGCTTTCTACCGTAGTGGCTGCATAGATACGATTATGTAAAATGTTGCACTAATTAGTCTATGAACCCTACAAGCCACTTCAAAGTCTCCATTTGCTTCTTTTTCCTGTGACCCAAAGTCAGTTTAAAGCAACATTTTTACCAAACTACAGTGTGTCCCCTGAGCTCTGAACAGCCTGTCATGGAGACAGAATTGTCAGCCAGCTGCGTACCTCCCCCTTGGTTATATTTTAGGAAAGAAACATTTCAATTCACTTCTAGTGTTAGAAAATAGTATGTGCAGAACAAGTGTAATCGTTGAAGAAATTTAGATGACTACAGCTTTGTAGTACTACAAGTTTGGCTTTAGTGTGAAAACGCATCCCCACCACCACAACCACCACTGGCTTCCACTGGGCCGGGGGGGATAGTTCTCTTGCCAGGTTAGTTAGTCTCTTTGCGGATACACTGGTGGATATACTTTTGGATAAAATCAAGGGAAGGACTGACTTTCACCGGTGTAAGTCGCCTCTCTACTAGAGGAATTCCTTTTTGAATGCAGGGAAATCCTAAAGCTAACTGTAATGAAGGCGAAACATTTTGACCTTTCCTTTTTTTTTTTTTCTCTTAGTGGATTTGGTGATGGCTTGTGGGGATTTTTTTGGTGTTTTTTTTTTTTTAATTTGTTTTGGGAGGGGATGGTTTTCTGTGGGGTTTTTTTTGTTTTGTTTTTATTTTCAAAACATGTATTTCACTTCTAAAATGTTACAAAGCTTCTGTGCTATAATGGATAAAAGTGTCTTGGGAAATGCTGAAACAATTTCTAAGTAAAACTAAAGCATTAAAATATATGGGTCTGTATTTGTGAATCCTGGGGTCTATTTGGGTAAAAGTTTAGTTGAGTTCTGTAGGGAGGCTCTTGCCCATATTAAAAGTAAATTATTTTCATACTGAAATAAAATGTTGTTAAAAATTGTCAGGGCAACATCGTAGCAGTAACTCCGGGGGGCCGGGAATGTAGGGGCAGCCAGCTGCAACAACTCCAGACAGATTTGTGGAATCACTGCTACTTTCCATGTGCAAGCCGTATGCTGCTGAACTTGGAATGAATTGCTGCTGCAGTGGCGAGATTAAATGGGATCATTTGGAATTGTGAATTTCCTGCTTAGTGTGGTAGTTTTCCTGTTCGGTGATTGGGCTGAGAGAAAAGGTCTCACAGGAAAAACTGCCCATCGATCCAGTTTTCAAAAGTAACATGAATATGCTGGTTTTAATTTCTTTGCTAAGAGAAAAGCACTTGCAGCAGTGGCAGTTTGTTATTTTGGGGTGGGTTTTTTTAGTTTATTTATTCTTCGGTCTATAGTTGGTTTTGACAGCTAAAGATGGACAGCTTTGCACCTTTTCTTTTGTAAAAAGGTGACAATAGAGTAAGAATGATTGGTTGTGCTTTCAGATGAATAATCATAAATCTCTTGGGTTTTCCTAGAAGCGTTCACTTTTGTTCAAAACTTAAGCAAGACCTTTTCTTTTTGCATAACTGTATTGAACCATATCATATACTTAGAAAGTGTGTACTTTGCTTTTTGCCCTTTTTTATAGTTTAAGTACAAAATTCTTTACGTAGTTCTTGAGTGGGGGTGGTGCAAAAACCTGTGTTTTTCAGGTGGAAATGGGGGAAAGAATGCATTCTCTGTACAGCAAATAACTTATTACTGCATGTTTAAAAACATCTTTACCAGAATGACAGTATTTTGATACTAAGTTTGAGAGATTTCTTTACCAATTCAGATACGTAGTGCTTTATATCAAGTACTAGGTAATCCGAGTCTGTAGGCATGTCGCTTCAACAAGATACCTGCAGAAAAGGCTTACAAAATGCACTGTCAGTAATTTGGCACAAAATTGAAGTGTCTCACTTTGAAATTATGATTTGTATGCATCTAGTGATCGATTCAGTGGATAAATGTGTATCCGTTCTGAAGTGAAGGCTGTTCTTTTTATTAAATGGACTTCCAGGCTTTGCATGAGTGAAACAAAAATCTTTGTCAACGTCTTCTGAATGACTGGAAGAACTGGGTTTTTTCCAACTCTCTTAATATTGTGCTCAACTGCATAGGTCATTCTTCTCTATTTAATCCCAGAACTTTGAAGTTTACTGGTTTACAAGCACTTCCAGTTTTGGTGACTCAAGTCTGAGAAGTCTGCTTCCTGAGGCTCTTATTCTAGGGCAAAGCATATACCACTCCTGTCTCCACCTGAAGAGAGTAACTAATTTCCTTAATCACAATTCTGTCTACTCCTTTATTCATATGAGGGTCTGGAAATTAATTTTTCTTTCTCGCATGTAGTGTTAGGCTTTTGAGGAGACATTCCTCTGGGAAAAGAGCCTGCCTAGAACTGTGGGTACCCCTGAAATACACGGGAGTATTTATACCTTCTGTAACGCTTCTGTTTGGATTACCAGCCTGTCTACTCAGCAGCAACTGAACTGCAGTCACTAGCGGGCAGAGCGGTATACTTCGCTTCAGCACCAATTTAACAGACCCTAGCGTTGTAACAAACAGTTTCCAAAGAAGATGCTGCTCAAATGTAGGCACTGAGTACCTCAAGTGGCATTCTTCCTTTCTACCCTTGACTAAGAGTAAGCTTTCTATGAATTGCTTAAATTTGATCCCTCATCAGCTAGAGCAGCACTAAACTGTTTTACCAGACTAGCGAACAATGCAGGCATAAAAGTATTAAGGGCTTTAATGGTCTGCTGCTGTTGAATACAGACTAAGTGTGATCAGCCAATAATTGTAGCTGTGTCATTTCACATCCTGTAATCTGTGATTCTCTTTACCCTGTCCAATTTTTTATCTTTTGTCTTCTATTTTGGAAGATACTGAGATACTGAAAGCATGCAAATGCAGTTGTGTGCGTGAGTAAACTTTATTTTTACAGAAAATGTTAAGTTTGATCTAATATGGTTTGTTAAAAGCACAGGGTGCTCAATAGATTCTGGCAGAGAATTTAAATATTAGGTCACTACAGTATGATATTCATATTGGGAAAAATACAGTATTTAGTGTGCTTTTAAGTAGTCAGTTGCTTGATCTAGCTTAGAATTACAGCCAGTGGAAACATGTAGAACGCTGTGTAGATCAGTCCAGGAGGTTAATGTGAAGAAGGCATAAATGAACTTAAATGTTGTTTGTCCTTTTCTTTGTTGCACGTTTGTATCATAGAAATGTCCAAAGTGTAATTGCCCTTTTTTTAGCACCATTTGAACTTTCATAGGCAATGGGAGTTATGTGGCTCTGCATTGTACGTTGCAGTTGATTGAGAAACGGTAAATGCAAGTGAGAAATATTCCTCTCAAATGCTGGCTATGCTTTCTTAGATCAGCTTGAACTACTGGAAGAGGCTCGACTGAATTGTTCAACAGGCAATATTTTTATGGTTAGGAAAACATTTCGTAGTTCAGCTTACAATAACGTTCTTAATATTTCATAAAGACGGTGACATATGGCAATTGAAGCAACTTAGCATATCCCAGTGTTACTACAACTTGAAATAACATCCCATCCTAGCCCCGTCTTCTACCACAGCAGCCACTGAGAACTGGTAGAAGCCAAGAAGCTGCAAGAGATGCATCTCTCTGTCAATGGCATCATCTCTCTCAGATGTCCCAATTTGCCTGATCCTGGTCTGACTAGCCAGGCGTGTACCATTCAAAAAAGAGTTTGTGAGTTGTCTTTGCTGCTTGTGCCATTGCTGCTGATTCCTGCATAGATGTCACTAGAACACCTTCTGTTAGCAAATTGGACCACTGTTTGTTTAAAGTTTTAAGTTATCTGTGTATTGCCAGAGGTTTTCAAATCACAACAGGGCAGGAAGAAAGTAATTTTTATTTTTCAATGTTGTGAGTGTAGACTCCTCATTCTCATCCATGTTACTGAGGGTTAATAGTTCCTTGTTAACCAGAATAAAAATGTTGGATCTCTGCAACATGGTATCGTAATGGGATGCAGATAGAAAGCACGGAATTGCCTCTAAACCTTCTTCTGTTATCCAAAGCCTGGAACAGGAGAATGACAGTCTTCACGGTCAGTCATACAAAGTACATTCCCACTACTTACCTGTTTTCAAATACTTGTTGTTAATTGCCAACGCACTATGCTGGGCTGTTGTTTTCGCTTGCCAGGGAGCCACAAGCCTGTCAGAGGTACTCGGTTTTCAAATGAAAAGAGTATGTTGTTTTCACAATCGGTATAACTTGTCTCATCTGTATCCTGCGACAGTGAAGACCTTGAATTGTCTTCTTGAGTGAGATCTCAACATCGCTGCAGACGAATTACCACTTGGCATGCAGAGTTTGCCAAGTAAGAGCTGTTAGTGGTCAGCTGGGGTATACACTGCAACATCGACGGGGTTTGTCCCCCCTCCAGAAACTTCAGCATCCAAAAGCTCTAATTACACAGCTCTAAATTTGATAGCTTTTGGGTTTCACTCACGGAAGCTTGTCTGTCTGCAGTATGTAGGATTGCCTTTCCAAAGCAGGTTGCTTTTTTCTCTTTCTTCAACCATGTATATACTTCCTGTTCCTTAAACATGATTGTATTTAAAGCTAGCATTTTTTGTAGCTTCGTGTTAAGAAATATGGTCTGTGGTTTTGCAGTGGAAATTTAGCTCATGAATAAAAAAATTGTATTTTTATAAGGTGGTTAAGTAGTTACTGCTAAACGGGTGGATAGAATTATAGGGGTATTTTTTCCCTCAATGTATATTGAATAATATTGGGGAAAAAAGTAACTCTGGCCAAGGCATTGTAGTGTTCGTGGTTGAGAAGATTTGGTCCTTTTGATGCAGTGTGGCAGCATATTCTGTAATCTACATCTATAATTTTAGTATGTTCTTGCCCCATAGATGTCTTTCTGCAAATGAAAACAAGCTTATTAATTGTTTTATTTGGCTCCTGTCGTGTCATTTTGTCACAAGCCAGTACTATAAAAATCAGTGAATTGTGATTTTTGCCTAGGGCAGCAGCTTCTCTGTGTTGCTAGCAGCCAGCATTGTACGGGAGCATCCTGTTCGAGGAGCATGCTCTCCAACTGCTTTCAGAGAAGCTGGCGAGAGAAACAAATTCAGATAGATTCCTGCAATAGATAGTATACTGTCTGACAGATAAACATGAACGGTGGCAGTTATCCATTCAGAGTGGTATAAAATGTCATTATAAGGAAGCGTAGACCATGACGGTGATCAATGCACTTACTGAATTTATTAGGACTTAGTTTTCTGTAATAATATGATTTAAGCTAAAAGAAAAAAAGGCTTAAAACATGAGGTATTCCAGCTGTAAAGAAGATGATACCTCTAAAATCATCCATCTCTTATGTATTTATGCAGGTATGTAAGACATATCAACTACAGCTGCGATTAACTGAAATTAATTTAGTGTTTAAAAGTTAAAGTTTTTTCCTCAATTTTCAATGGTAACCTCTCTTCCCACATCTCTCAAATCCCTGAACCTCAAGGCAGGTATGAAGTCCCTCCCACTGTAAGTGAAGATCAGGTTTGAGACCACCTGAGGAACCTGACCACATATGTCCATGGGACCCGATGAGCTGCATCCCAGGGTCCTGAGGGATTGGCTGCTGTAGATGCCAAGGCACTCTCCATCATATTTGAAAAGTCATGGCAGTCAGGCAAAGACCCCAGTGACGGGCAAAAGGGAAACATCACAGCTGTTTTTAAGAAGGGTAAAAAGAGGAGGACCCTGGGAACTACCGACCAGTCAGCCTCACCTCAATGCCCAGTAAGATCATGGAGCAGATTCTTCTGGAAGACATTTAGAAAGATATGGAAGATAAGGAGACAGATGTTAGAGGCAGCCAGCATGGCTTCACCAAGTGTAAAATGTGCCTGACTAATCTGGTGGCCTTCTATGGTGAAGTGACTGCATCAGTGGACAAGGGAAGAGCTACTATTGATGTCATCTGCCTGGACTTGTATAAGGCCTTTGATGCGGTCCCCCACAACATTCTTGCCACTAAATTGGCGAGATACAGGTTTGTTGGATGGACTGTAAAATGGATAAGGAATTGGCTAAGTGGAAGTCAGTAATGAGTGGTGTCCCTCAAGTGTCTGTACTGGGACCAATACTATTTAGTATCTTCATCAGTGACATAGTGGGATTTGAGTGCACACTCAGCAAGTTTTCAGATGACACCAAGCTGAGTGGTGCAGTTGATTTGTTTGAGGGAAAGGATGCCATCCAGAGGGACCTTGACAGGCTTGAGGAACAGGCCTGTGGAAACCTCATGAAGTTCAACCAGGCCAAGTGCAGGGCCCTGCACCTCAGTCGAGGTAATACCCAGTATCAGTACATACAGACTGGGCGTTGAATGGATTGAGAGCAGCCCTGAAGAGGAGGGCTTAGGAATCCTGGTGGATGAAAAATTGGAAATGAGCTGGCAATATGTTCTGGCAGCCCAGAAAGCCAACCGCATACTGGGCTGGATGAAAAGCAGCATGGCCAGCAGGTCGAGGGAGGAGATTCTGCCCCTCTACTCAGCTCTTGTGAGACCCTGCATGGAGCATTGCATTCAGCTTTGGGGTCCTCAGTATGAGAAAGACATGGACCTGTTAGAGTACGTCTACAGGAGGCCACAACAATGGTCAGAGGGTTGGAGCACCTCTCCTATGAAGAAAGGCTGAGAGAGTCGGCGTTGTTCAGGCTGGAGAAGACAAGGCTCCAGGGAGAC
This sequence comes from Himantopus leucocephalus, assembly GCA_003993805.1. Lineage (NCBI taxonomy): Eukaryota > Metazoa > Chordata > Aves > Charadriiformes > Recurvirostridae > Himantopus > Himantopus leucocephalus. The sequence continues at coordinate 41,638,719 of RSEF01000007.1, read as the reverse complement.
CTGATTGCAACCTTTCAGTATATAAAGGGGGATTATAAGAAAGACCATGAAAAACTTCTTACTAGGGCCTTCAGTGGCAGGACAAGGGGCAACAATTTTAAACTGAAAGAGGGCAGATTGAGGCTGGACGTAAGTTTCTTTTACAATGACTGGAACAGGGTGCCCAGAGAAGCTGTGGGTGCCCCATCATTGGAAGTGCTCCAGATCTCACCCTCTCAGGAGAAGCTTAGCTATGGCAGAAAAGCCACGTCTTCTGCGCTTGGCAGAACGGATGTAGCAACCCAGACAGAGCTCTCACGAAAACAGGCAGCCATCCAGGTCTCGGGCTGCAGAGAGTGCCAGAGCCTTTCACTGGTAACAGATGGCAGTAGTGAGAGAAGCTGTGTGAGGTGTGACCTGGTGGACGATCTGCTCAGCCTGGTGGCAGAGCTGCCAGCCTGGTGGCAGAGCTGCGGGAGGAAATAGAAAGGTTAAGGAGCATCAGGGAGTCTGAGAAAGAGGGAGACTGGTGGAACCATGCTCTGCCCTCCCTGAGAAAGAAACAGAACAGCCACCAGAAAAACCCCAAGATCAAGGGGATCCTGTATCCTCTGTCCGCCCAGCTGAAGACAGTAGCTTAAAGGAACAGAGCAAAGGGAGGCAAGTCCATGCTTGGGGTGGCAGGCAAACCCTCTCTTTGCCCACCTCGTTTTTCCAGGTGCCTCTGTACAACAGGTACAAGGCTCTGGATGTGGAAGGCCAGTCAATGGATGATGTGGATGACAGTCCATCTTCACTAGAGGTGTTGCCAAGATCAGAAAGGCCTACCCCCTGTATCACAACCACCTCCACGAGGAAGAAAACTCGTGTTATAGTTGTAGGCAACTCCCTTCTGAGGGGAACAGAGGGTCCAATATGCTGGACAGACCTTCCTTTTAGGGAAGTCCGCTGCCACCCTGGTGTTCAGGTTAAGGGCACCGCTAGGAAACTTCCTAGCCTGATACGGCCATTACCCATTACTGCTACTCCATGTTGGTGGTGATGAAGCTGCAACACATAGTCCGAGGGCAGTCAAAAGAGACTTCAGGGCCTTGGGGTGGTTGGTAAGGGAGCACAGGTTATTTTTTTTTCCCTCTCCTTCCAGTTGCAGGCAGCGACATTAGAAGGAACAGATGGGCCCAGTCTAGTAATTCATGGTTCCATGGCTGCTATCACCAACACAATTTTGGGTTTTTCGATAATGGGGTGGCCTACGCAACACCAGGCTTGCTGGCGTCAGCTGGGATTCACCTTTCTCAAAGGGGGAAGAGGGTCTTTGCTCACAAGCTAGCGGGGCTCATTGACAGAGCTTTAAACTAGACTTGAAGTGGTAGGGGGATAATATCAGGCTTGCCTGTGACAAGCTGTTGGGTGGCATGCCAAGGTTAGAGGGATGGGGTGCTAGCGAGGGCCCTCACCCTGTTGCCCTGCGACATGCTGGCCACACCGCAGCACACTTGAAGTTTTATGGACATGAGCCAGGGGCTCAGGAGGTGATAGGAGCCAAAAGGGATACACCAGTGAAATACTTCAAAGGAATTAAGGGCTGTTTATCTAAGAAGGTGACCAACAGCCCAGCTGAAGTGCCTCTACACCAATGCAGGCCGCATGGGCAACAAACAGGAGGAGCTGGAAGCCATTTTGCAGCAGGAAAGCTATGATATAGTTGCCGTCACGGAAACACGGTGGGATGACTCGCACAACTGAATGGATGGCTATAAACTCTTCAGAAGGGATAGGCAAGGAAGGAGGATGGTGGGGTAGCCCTGTATGTTAGGGAGCGTTGTGGTTGTCTAGAGCTTAATGATGGTGACGAGAGGGTTGAGTGTTTATGGGTGAGAATCAGGGGGAAGGCCAACAAGGCAGACATCATGGTGGGGCCCACCCAACCAGGGTGTAGAGGTAGACGAAATACTCTATGAGCAGCTGGGAAAAGTCTCACAATCACTACCACTTGTTCTCATGGGGGACTTCAACTTGCCAAATGTCTGCTGGAAATACAATGCAGCAGAGAGGAAACAGTCTAGGAGGTTCCTGGAGTGTGTGGAAGAGAACTTGACGCAGCTGGTGAGGGGAGCCAACTAGGGAGGGTGTCCCGCTGGTCCTGTTGTTTGCAAATAGAGAAGGACTTGTGGGTGATGTAACCGTCGGAGGACATCTTGGGCATAGTGACCACAAAATGATAGAGATTCTTGGAGAAGTAAGGAGGGGAGGTCAGCAGAACTGCTACCTTGGACTTCTGGAGGGCAGGCTTTTGCATGTTTAGGAACCTGGTTGACAAAGTCCCTTGGGAGGCCGTCCTGAAGGGCAAAGGAGTGCAGGAAGCCTGGACATTCTTCAGGAAGGGAATCTTAAAGGCACAGGAGCTGGCCGTCCCTACAAGCCGAAAGATGAACTGACGTGGAAGAGGACCAGCCTGGCTGAACGGAGAGCTTTGGTTGGAACTCTGGGGGGGAAAAAGAGAGTTTATGACCTTTGGAAGAAGGGGCAGGCAGCTCAGGAGGACTACAAGGGTGTCCTGAGGTTACACAGGGAGAAAATTAGAAGAGCTAAAGCCCAGCTAGAACTTAATCTGGCTACTAAGCAAAAGACAACTAAAAACGTTTCTGTAAATGCATGAACAACAAAAGGAGGGCTAAGGAGAATCTCCATCCATTATTGAATGCGGGGGTAACATAGTGACCAAGGATGAGGAAAAGGCTGAAGTACTTAATGCCTTCTTTGCCTCAGTCTTTAATGGTAAGACCAGTTGTTCTCTGGGTACCCAGCCCCCTCCGCTGGAAGACAGGGACGAGGAGCAGAACAAAGCACCCATAATCCATGGGGAAAAGGTGAGTGACCTGCTACAGCACTTAGACACACGCAAGTCTCTGGGGCCGGATGGGATCCACCCCAGGGTGCTGTGGGAGCTGGTGGAGGTGCTCACCAAGCCACTTTTCATCATTTATCAGCAGTCCTGGC
>RSEF01000007.1:41608772-41635730 GCA_003993805.1 Himantopus leucocephalus | reverse complement strand
TCCCTGCCCAGGGCAGGGGGGTGGGACAGGATGATCTTCAAGGTCCCTCCCAACCCAACCATTCTATGGTTTTATGACTCCTGGACCACAAGCACCCTGGATGAAGATATGCATTACAAAAAGTCATGTTCCTGAGATCTCCGCCTCCACTTGTTTCACCTGTCTCCTTATGTTTTGCCTCTTTGTTTGTAAGCTCTAGTCGGTGCGTGGATTTCCCCCCACTTCATAGAAAGGCACATCAGTTTGGAGTTTAGGCACTATTCCAGTACAAATGAAATCTCCTTTCATGATATGCTATCATTTTGATACTGCTGTCTTATTTCTTAGTAACAAAATCTGGCAATTTTGTTTTTAAATAAAAACAAGATGAAAATATTAACTCTTTTTAAGTTCTGTCTTCCTATTTATATTTAGATACCATGCAAGACTTGAGTAGGAATCTGCAAAAGACAATCAGTGAAGCGTCACATGAACACATCTGCACACAGAATTTCTCCAGTTAACACTCCAGCACTTCACTTGTCCAGAAGCCCCTGAAATCAACTGTGTTACACACACCATCTTGGTTTTATTTCTGTGAAAGATACGAAACACTTCATTTTTAAGCATGTAACACTGACAAGGAAGTTAAGGAGTTATCATTTGTCTGAAATAGTTTCAGAGATCAGTGAAATTTTATTTTTAAACTGCAATTAGTACAAAACCTGCCACTACAAAGTAAAAGAGTTCCTTCTAAGTGGAGATATTGTATTGAATTACAGCCAACACACATCAGTACCAGCACTGTATGCACAAATCAATCCAGGAAAAAAATTCTGGGAATTCCTATGCTGTGCTTACACTGTGTCAGCCACCGAAAGTTTCCAAAGGACACCTCAAAGAAAGCGGGGAGCCTGCCGGCCGCCCCACTGCACACACACCACGTCCCAACCCACGGGCAAGCTTTCCTCACCCATACCCCGCGGGAACAGGCTTGTGGCAATGATTCAGGTTTACTGGTTTTTACCGATCGCATTTACCTTCATGGTAACAAATGCACAAATACTCAATTCCCGTGTTACACAATAACAGAACTTTCTGCCAATACAAGACGACGAAGAACATGTTTCTGGAATGGAAAAGAGTTCCTTTAGGAGCGCTAAGGCTGCGCTGCCTGCCGCCGCCTCTCTGGGCGGGAAAAGGACAGAAATCCACAGCAAACTGGAAAGTCTCCTGTTCACATTATATTTCTAGCAGAGATGGAGTAAGTAAAATCATTTAAAGCAAATTAAGACATAGATTAGATGTTTTCTATTTGGATACGTGTAATGGAAATGCTTTTGAGTACATTTATAACAAAAAGGTTAAAAGTACAGCACAGGTGATAGCCTAAGGCTTCCCACACCACGTACCGTGACGAGGTTTTGTTAAGAAGGTGAAGAGGGGAAAAGTTTCTGGCACCACGCAAGCCAACAGGAATCCAGAATGTTTCTGACGCTTCTTCCCTGTTCCCTTCCAGCTGAGCCTCGTTTGAGGAAAGGCAGTGTCTGGCACCACAGTCCAGCTCCTCCCTTCCCTCACCTGCTCCCCACATCTCTGCTGCTCCTCACCCCGCCTGGCACGACAAGAACTGCTCCTACCTCCTTGCCTTCGGCCCCTTCATCTGCTTCCAGGACATCCTCCTCCCTCTCGCTCCTGCTGCCCCTGGAGATGGCTCCAGCTTCGCCAAGGGCACTTAGGGGCCCAACGGCCGCTGCGCAGAGCCGCTCTTGCCGCGTTCCGTCCTGCTGCCAGCTAGCACAAGTACTGCCCAGACAAGCGAATCCCACCGGAGCTTTCCCACTGAATGCTCCGAGACGTACCTCACTCGTAAGGGAATGGGGACCCGGCGCTCTAAACTCCTATTTACAAATTCAACAAACAATAAAGGCTCGCTAATTATACAACCTACACAATGTCTATGAACCATCTGCTTTGCAGATCCAATAGCTAAAGGGTAATTTTATTCGCTGCCCACAATTACCACCCCACGGTTGCATAAACAGTAAATACATTAAAAATCCCCCATTGAGCTGTGATGCAGCAAGCAAGTTTCAGCTCGTACACCTTCAAAGGATTTACAATAGAGTCCTTTTCTCTCTTTAATAATGAATTAGTCACAATACCAATCAGAATATTAGATTAGCTATAATGTTGATTTAAGGTTCACAACCCCCACTACATCTCAGTTAGAACGCTCGGATCACAAGTCCTTTATAAGCAAAAGGCCCCACTATGCGGGGGTTGGGGGGGGAGAAGTCTTAATTTTAATTATTCCTTGAAGGATGGATCAATCACTCTCAAATAAAGTAATAACTCACAGTTTTATTTTCTCCACTAAAATAAAGGCACAGTTAAAATGACTTTTAACAGCCATTAAACAGGAAGTTGATCGGTCTTCAATTTCTAGCGCTAGGTACGAACTTTGCAAAATGCTCTGGGAATTAGAAAAGGGGGCGGGGGGAAAGATCTGTAAGAGATGGCCATGGAGACATCTCAGAAAAATAGTAATTTCTTTTTCTTTTGTAACCACGATATCTTTAAAATTGCAGCAATAGGAGGAAAACACATGTACACTACAAGTACGCCTAACTTTTTTTTAAAAATTCCTGTTAAAAAGGCATCTTGTTTAAAAATACTGAAACACTAAGAACGGGTTTTCCCTAACTTTTCCTAAAGTGATGTTGTCTTCATTTGCCTGTAGGAGTGGGCTGCAGTGAAAAGCACCAGGAAGTTAAAGCCAGCCCCAGAGGTTCCCCGTGGATCTCTGCCCCGGGGTTCTGCGCCCGCGGCTCGCTGCTGGCTGGCGGGAGCAGAGGGAGGGCCAGCAGCGAACCGGCCCGGCTGGGTGCCCGTCCTGCTCTCCAGCCCCACGGCCACACACTGCTCGGCTCGTCGGGAAGCGGAGGGCTGGCTCATGAAGCTGACCCCAAAAGGAGGAGAAGCCTGTGCCAGAGTCACCTCCCTGACCCCGCGACATGCCCGCTCCACCGCGGAGCGCGGCCAGACTGGAAAGGCACGTCCTCCTGCCTGTCAGCGCCTCGGAGAGCAATTAAACCTCTGCAAGATGCTATCCAAAGAGCTGTCTCCTTACGCCTTCTCCTTTAATGACAGTGTTGGGGATTTCATTACTAAAAGTAAATACATTAACGTACTGTGAATCTGCAGGAGTCCTTCCTCCTTCCTGAACCGCAGCAGGGCTCTGCTCTGCCTCGGAAGAAAAGCGAGCGAGGTGCTAAGGGCAGAGAGGGAACGAGGCAGCGACCGGGAAGGGAGCAAAGGTCTGACCGCTGGTGGCAGCCACAGAGATTTTAACTGACAAGGAGCTGTGATTTTCTTCCATGCAAGCAAAAGCTTTGGGAAGGTCACCAGAGGCGGTTTTTGCCTGTCCTCGTCCACCTCCTCCCTCCCTCTGCAAACCTCCCCCGGGCACAACGAATGAGTATTCCGTTTTGATAAGAAGAACATGAGACAATTATCCAATGAACTAGGACATACCACAGGCCCGAGGAAAAGCCGCTGAGAACCAGGGAAGCTACCAAGAGAGCCCGGAGAACCGCTTCGTGCTGGGAGTCCCTGCGGCTCCGCTCGGAGGTCCCTCAGTGCGGTTCTGCTGCCGGCACCCAGCGCAGCGCTCAGCGAGAAGGGCTGTTCCCACCCGCGGGGGTCCCATGCTCAGCTCTTCCCACGCGGTTACTCACCATCTTCACTGGTGTTTGAACTGCCCTCTTGTCAGCAAAATTTGCCATCAAGATAGGAACAGTAGCAAGCAATGTTTACAAGCCGTGCCCAGAACTCCAGTTTCACCTCCACCTTTCTCTTCACCTGCACATACAGCTACGCTAGCTCAATTATTTTTTTTCCTCCCTAATTAGTGAAGTTTGACCAGTTCAGTTTACTTTTGGAGTGACAGTACATGCCGCATTCATAATGATTTTCTGTCTTATTTTCACTAGAGAACCCCACTCCCAAATGTAACCAAAAACTCTGAAAAATCCAGAATTTTGAATCGCACCGACAGGAGTTACTCAGGAGATGTACACACACTTTTCATACAAGACGTTTTTATACAAAACACGTTCTTTCTGCAGCAACTCTCACAAGTTGTTTCCCACCGAACCCTGGCAAGCGAAGGCACTGTTCCGAACTCGGTAGCTCGGCAGCCCCTCGCCCCGCGTCTCTGCCCGCCAACACCAGGCCGAGCCCTCCGGGGGGGCAGGCACAGACGCGCTGCCCCCAGAGCCGCCTCCGGTCACCGTCGGGGCTCCCCCGCCACCGCAGCCAGCTGAAACCCCACGGGTGTTTCGAAAAGCCCCTCTGCTCATGGGCACAGCTCCGTTGTAAAGAACCTGAACGGAGGGCGGCTTCTCTTACAGAGGAATCCAATTTTAACCAAGACTCACTGATTTGACTGAAAATAACAAGAAAGTAAATAAGAACAATACAAAACATGTCTGATAACAGGCTCCTAGGTGTTTTTGTCCAGACAAGTATCACGAGTTCTGCTTGCTTTTTAGAGGTCTGTTCTGTATCATATTACAGTAACTACGTTCTGGTAATAAACCCCAATTATTCTTGATTACACTTTTAACAACTTTGGTAAGCGCACCGAGATCCCTGGACTAGTCAGTGCTTTCCTGCACCAAATAAATAATCAAATGCTTGCAGAACTCGCTCATTTTCAGCATCACAATTAAGAAAAAAAACTCAACAAAATTAAGACAGTACTTACAGAGTCCCATCTTTTGGGATTGCTTTAGCCTTTCATCTGTTATAAATGTATTGAAATAATCTACATAAAGTAAGCAGAAGTACATAAAGTTCTTGTTTATGTTTCTTGTTTTGTTAATACCCAGAGTGTTCCTTCCACTGAGGCTCCTCTCACAATGCACGCAGATTTCCTACCCAAAACACCTGACACAGCTTACCAATTAAGATTAATATGATTATTACTTGGCACATGCTATCATTCAATATAAAAAATACCCCAAAATGCATTTTAGATGCTATTTTGCTATTACATGAAGCTGCTATAAAAAAGTGCCATGTATCATATCAATTTCCTTGTTTACATTGCTTGACTGAGTTCTTCTGCTTATTATAAAAGGATCCTGCATTACTATCAAAAAAGCAAACACTAAAAGGTGTGTTATCTTGTTGACATGTTAAGAAAAATCAGAGCAAGTTCTCCCCTTATAGGAGACTACTCTCACGAAACTTGCTCCATGTTTTATAGGAGAACTTCAATTATTATTACTGCTATTTATCCTTAACATCTAACAAGATGAAAGGAAAAAAGACATCATTTTTACTGGGAAAGGCCCATCAGCTGTTCTACCTTAACTAAAAATATTAACAGCAACTTATTACCATAGCAAGATAGCACTTTACAAGCAATTTAAATAAAAGGAGAAATTTATTGTGATCTGTCTCTTCACAGGCAGGTTGTATTAATTTGCATGTACTGTTTTAATATTTAATGGTGACACTACAGCAACCAGTGCCAACAATAGGCTTTTGCCCCCAAAACACACTCCTGCCATTTTAAACGTGATGGACAAGAGCAAATTAGTGTATCTCCATAAATTAAAGAAATACGTTTAGTAGGTTCCCATTATTTTTACCTCAGTGAACGTATTACTTGGCATTTAACTAATAACTGCATTTTTGAGGTAAAGGGAAAAATGTTATCATCCTTGTCTTCTCCTAATCTCTAAACTCCAAGTTATCAAAAAATGAGAATGCTGAAAAAACTGAAGAGCTACTTAGTGAAACATTGCTACTGCAAGTCCAACCACACCTTTTCCTTCAAACAGCCAAATCTTGAAGCAATGACTAATGCAGAATTAACACACAGCAGCAGGTTATTAAAAGAAAAGGTACAAAGGTCTACGGGCCAAACTGAAGCACTTCAGAAACCCACAGTTCTTCTCCCGTGAGCTACTGATGCAGGCGGAAGCGTTAGCTGGGAGGGGAAAAGGACCAGAGAGGGCTCAGTTCCCAAACTATGGTTTTCTGTGCCATTTGGTACTCCTACCCTCCACGCAAATTACAACCCCGTAAATGCAGTTTTTCGCTGAAGCAGCCTGGGTCCAGCGCCCGCACTCTCGCCGTTCTCCCGAGGCTTGCCCCCCCAGCCGGTGCCCGCGCCCCGGGCTGGCCGGCGGAGGGCTGGCAGCCCCGCCAGCGCCCGCCCTACGGGCACAGCGGCGGCACCGCCGGAACACCCTGCGGGCCTCCGCGCCCGCCGCAACGCTCCCTGCGCCTCATGGCCCCGCGGGCTGCCCCCCCCGCCGGGCTGCTTGTCGCGTTCAGCGCACGGGGGGCAGACACCGGCACAAAGTTACGAGCGGCAGTAGCTGCGCTCCCGCTGCGCTCCCGCTCTCCGGCGTTTGGCTGACGGCACGCAACTCCGAGTTTAGCGGTCACACAAAGGTTAAAAAAAAACGTAACTCGCACGTTTACACCACGTTCAGGGAACACAGCGAGAGGAGCCCGCCTCAGACCCGGGGGGCGGGAGGCAGCGCGGTACGGGAACGCCGCCCTCGGGGAGAGCGGGCTGCCCGCCGCCCCCCGCCTGCCGCCACGGGGCCGCCCCGGCGCCGAGCCCGGCGGTGCCCGGCGCGGAGCCCGGCGGTGCCCCTGCCCGGCCGGGAGCGGGGGCCCGCCCCGCCGCTCCCCAAAGTTTCCGCCGTGCCCCCCCCGCCGGGTCCCCCGGCCCCCCGGCCCCGCGGGCGCGGCAGGCGCTTCGGCGGGGCGGCCCTGCCCTGCCCTGCCCGCTGCGGCTCGGCGCGGCTGCCGCCCGCAGCGCCGCGCACCGCCCTCACGGCGCGGCCCCGGGCCGCGCATCCGCCGCGGGCTCGCCCCGCGGCCGCGGGCAGCCGGCAGGGAGGCGGCCGCGCCGGGCTGGAGGCGGCGGGCCCGGGCTCCGCGCCCCCTCCCCGCCGCGGGCCGCCCGGCCCGGCCCGCCCCGCGCGCACCTGCCCCGCGGCGCCCGCCCGCTCCCGGGCTGCCGCGCTCCGCCGCCCGGCGCCGGGTCCGGGGCAGGGTCCGGGCGGCCGCACCTCCGCCCGCGGGGCCCGCGCGGCGCGGCCGGGCACCGGGCGGCAGCGAGGAGGGCACGCCGCGCTCCGCCCGCGCGGAAGGCAGGCAGGCACGCAGGCGGGCGGGCGGGCAGCGGCCCCGCGGCTCCGCCTGAGGCGGCCGCTCCTCGGCCTCGCTGCCCCGGGCCCCCGGCGGGCTCCGCCGCCTCACCTCCCGCCTCCCCTCCCGCCTCGCTCGCCCCGGCCCCGCCGGCCCGCGGCTTCCCCCGGCCCTGCCCACTCACCGCGCGGAGGGACGGAGGGAGGCGGCGGCGGGGCGGCCGGCCCCGCTCAGCGCGCCGGCGGGCCGCGGCGGGCCCTAGCCCGGGGTCTCCATGGTGGCGGTGGTGGCGCCGGCGCCGCCGAGCCCCGCCGCCCGCTCCGCCTGGCCCCGCTCCGCCCCGCTCGCGACGTCAGCGCAGCGCCCTGCCCTGCGCCTGCGCCCATTGGCCCGGCGCGGCCCAGGACGGCGCTCCATTGGCTGTTGCCTCGTGTTAAACCCGCCAATGGCGGCACGAGCTGGCGTTGCTATGGTTACCGATGCTGTGAGGCGGAGGAGTGGAAGGCGCCGCCGTCTCCTCAGCGCGGCGCGGGGGGCGCGGGCGGGCCGGGCCGGGCCCCGTCGCCGCCACCGCCACCACCACCGCCACCGGAGGGACGCGGCGGCCCCGCACCGCGCCCGGGGCAGCCGCAGGCGGGAGCGCCCGCTGGGCGGGACAGCCTGCCGGGCGAGGCCGCTGGGGCGGGAGGGAGGCTCCTCCGGCCTCCTCGCGGTGAGTGTCCGTGCGCGGCGCGGGAGCGGGCGGGGCGCAGGTGGCTGGAGCAACCGGTTGCAAAATGGCCGCTGCCGGTAGCTGGGGAGACCAGCACCCCCGGCCGGGCTGGCCGCCGCGGGGGGCCGTTGGGGGGTGCCTCCTGCCCCGTCGAGGCGGCCTCGGACGCCGTCGGGGTCGGTGTTACCGCCGCGGGAGCGGGAGTTGACTTCGGGTCGGGCGCTCCGGTGGCTCCTGGCGGGCTGCAGAGAACCAGAACCGGGAGCCCTTGGCGATGCAGGTTTCCCGGCAGCCCTTACCTCTGCTCCCACCCTGACGGATGTGGAAGACAGGAAAAATACTTTCTATAGTGTTTTAAAATCTAACCATTTTGAAGTTTCTGCTACTGCCCGAACTCTATTTATGGTATAGGGAATTATCGGTGGGGAAAAGGAAAGCCAATATATCTAAAGATACTGTAAAACACTTTAAAAATAGATTTTGGGTGAGAGGGCATGTGTTTAAGGCTTGGTCATCTTTTTGAGTTATGTGACTGTCCTGAACACAAAACCTGTGTGTTTCTGAGGGTTTTTTGACTGATACCAGTTCCTCTCCTCCCAGTCTGCTGCTGTTACAGTTGTGACAGGACACTCACGGCTTCATTGGCTAACATGATGATGGCAACACTGTAAACAGCTAAAAGAAGCCAAGACCAAATTGCTGCTTGAATCTTCCCAGAAGTGCGTGTATTCTCATTTTACTCTATTATGCTTTTGCCTTTTATGTTTTTCTGATGCTTGTCTAGTGCACTAAGAAGGCTCTGGATATTCTCCTGTCGGCAAACTTATGTTTGGGGTGTAATTCAGTGAGCAGCTCTTGCTGTCTTAAGAGATTGTCTTATTCAGCTCGTTCCTCTGTTGCGCTGATGCAGACTGTGTAGGAATCCTGCTGAAAAATTACTATGAAAATGGTACCTGCATTTTTACTGGTGTCTTTTTTCCAGTCCAGATTAGTTCTCCAGTTCAGTGTGCAATGGGATGCACCATATTTTTATCTTGGCATAAGGACATGTGACAACTCTGACGTGGTTTAATCAGTGCTGACGCTACAAGTAGAACTGCGTCCTTACCCTCTGTTCAGAAAGGAACTGCGGGTAAAAAGCAGGGGGTAGCTGAATGGGGAGAGTTACCTACAAATTCGGAATTCGTATAGTTCCTTCTCTTAATTTCCTAGTTGGAATATAATCTGCTACGATGGAAACTCTGTAGTCTATTGGTATGATTTTTAATCTCTGTAATATTTGTTGCCGTTTGTATGGATTAATACAGTAGGAACTCCTACAGTATGATTATATGCCAAATAGAAAACACTTGGCAGATGTGAACAGGGGTCTTGATTCCTCACTGCCCTGAAAATCTCATGATTCATACTATGTTAAGTGGATATAAAATGTTACCAAACCAGAATGGTGGCCTCCTTCTAGGAAACAGGAAATAGGAATCCAGAGAAATAACATCAGAAACTTAGTAAAACAAAGAGTAACAAGGGTGAAATAAGATAAGCAGGGGAAGGTTCAAATGAGAGTGGAGAGCAAGACAAAAGGAAAAATAAAATGTGAAATCAGAATAAGTAGATCTAGAATAAAGGGAGGCGAAAGCACAGAACCTGTGAAAGCAATGACTTTCATTAGTTGCAAGGTTGTTCCTATCAAAAATCACGGGATTAATTAAATCCAAATCAGTCTCAACTGGTTTTAACCTGTATTTTGGATATTGTTACATTGGCTTAGCTTCCACAGATAACAGCTTTTAAAAAATGAAGATGCTTACTTGCCTCCCCTGGTAAATTGAACCATTTCTGAATGTTACTGCTGTGGCTGTGGAAGGCACAGTCTACTGGCAGGACACGAAAGGTGGCATAATGCCATCTCCAGGCCTTCCAGATTCTGGGTGGTTCCAGGTGGACGGCTGTAAGCCTCAACGTTATTTGGAACAGGCTGTTCTAAGTGCCCTACATCCCTGCAGAGCCATGCATTGCAAGGTCTGTCTGTATTTTAGAGTTTGCTGCTGGGGTAAGATGGGAAAGGATAAGAAATAATGGCAAAAAGGAGAAAGTGATCTTGGGCCAGTTTGTTTTGGCACAATAGACGTATAAAGAATTAAAAATAATATTTTGAGGTCCTGTCAGATTTGCAAATATATTGAATGACTGTCAGTGAAGAACAGCTATTTCATTCTGTCTGGTATTAGTCATACAGTCAAAGCTTTTTTTATTTGTTTTGGCACCCAGAGCAGCCAATACATTATCTAATTTGACTTCTGCGTATCACAGGCCATCAATTCCCTCGCATTTATCACTGTACTGAGCCCAATGGGGACAAAATATGTTATGGAAATGCACCCCATTTTAACTTTCCAATACAAAGACCTGCATGGTGTTGTGATTCTTTTGATTTCTTGTTCTGTTAGCTGATAGTAGCCTTTGTCAAATACACTTTTAAACTCTTATATCAATATTAGGATCAGCAACAAACAAGTACTGTTTCTTTTTATTCACCTTCTTCAGGATGTGACCTGAAAGCAAGATGATCTTTCTTTTTCATTCTCAGCATCATTTGGAAAGCACCGATTCCATTACCCTTGCAAATCTTATAAAAATCTAATGACACATTTTCCTTCTGAACCTTCTTGGTTTCTTATGAGTCTTAAATCTGATCTCTTAAAATGATTGTGCTCGTTTCCCAGCTTTTTAGACAAGCAGTTTACTTAACGGGTATTTGCTGGTTGTTTTGCTGCGGTTGTGCTCCTTCAGTATTTCAAGCCATTAATATGTTTTTCTGCTTCGTTTAATCTATTCTGAAATTAATCCAAATTGGAGTCTATTTTTTTTATATTCCACAGATGTTCTCAGTCCTTGCAGAACACTGACATGCCTATCTTTAATTTTAGTGATTATTTCTCTATTTGCAAGATTATCTAGGTTTTCTCATTTGACGTAAGCACACAGGCACTGTGGCTAGAAAGTGGGAATTTCGGCACAGAATGCTTGGTCCTTGGAAATGAGGGATTATGAAGATAAATATCAGTCACAAAAACAGTGTTGCCTTTGCTTCTCTTTTTTTTTTTTTTCTGGAATCTGTTTAGTGCTACCTGTTCTATCTGTAATCTCTTACAGGTATTGAAATTACAAAGGTTTGGAAAAAATAACTGGAGAAGAGAGTGATGTTCGTGGAGGGCTAACTGAACAAATGAGCAGCTGTTTAGCATTCACAGGGGAAATTATTTAGATGTGCGATTTTTTTCCCCTCATTAAAACCTACAATTTGATTTCAAAAGTTACTGCAAGCCATTGTGTTGATGTCACAGCAACTCGGTCAATCATGATACAATTGACTTTGGGTAATTTGGAAACAAATTTCACTTGGTTTAAAAAGCAGTAAATGTTCTCCTGCTTTTTTTTTGTTATTGAACTGGGGAGGTGTGGCACCTAATAGAAGGTGTATTTCTGAAGTAGTCGTGGACTGACATTTTGCTGTTTCAGTGGGGGTTTTTACAGAAATTTCCAGTTTCGGATGGTGGCATTCAAAATTACTGCTCTATCACGGGTATAGATTTCTCTCCCTGTGGGAAAACAAAATATTGAGGAAAACTATTTTGATACTGCCAAGTGGTTTGCATTTTCATATTTTTTTTCTTCCATGGCTTTGAAGCATCAGGTATGAGTATTTGAATCTAGATCCTGCAAAGTGCTCAGCACGATCACCAAGCTTCTGATTACACAGCCACTTTAATCTGGCTCAAGCCCAGCTGCAATGGACAGGGACAATGCCACCCTGTCATGGTATCTCTCCAGCTTTCCTTGTGCCAGCAAATACAATCACGCAACTGTGCAGTGAGCTAGATTACGAAATTGATCCCGTTTCCCCAGAAACCTCCCCACAACATAATATCTTATTTTTTTTAGTTGGATCAATTTCTTGATCTAGCTCGCTGTTCGTGCCTCCAATGCCTGCACTAAGATATTTGCAAGGAGCCGCATGCAGAGGGAATGGGGGACCTTCTCTTCTGGCAGCAATGTGAAATGTTTTGCCCAGCGTATCTCTTTCAGCAAAATGGAGGTTTGAGGAACAACAGCTTGCTGGACCACAATATAAGCTCAGTTGCTGAGTTGATTCAGGTTTAAGAAAAGTAACCTTTTCATGGCAAAACAAAGAATCCTGTACCAATATATTGATTCAGCTTATAGTGTGGCACCACGAGTGCTTTTGTTGGTATTTTGTTTGGGGGTAGTGTAGTGCAGTGGGAGGGTAGGAAGAACTGCCCAGTGAAGGGGAGTCCTTAAGTGAGCTGTGCTGCTGAAGCCAGCTAATTATGAAACCAGACATCCTCGCACGTGTGCACCTGTAAGTCGGGGCTGCTCTTGGATATTACTGCATCTGACAAAACGGGGCAGTTTGGCAGCAGCCAAATGGAGGATTTGGTGAGAGGATGTGAGGAAAAGCCAAGGCGGATGTCCAATAAAGAAAAGGTGATTAGCAGTTGTTCTGTTCTATGGGTTTTCAGGTCCTAAGCTTGTAAATAATTTTTGTAGAAATGAACAATCTTTAAAAAAAAGAAAAATAAATAAAAACCAAGCACAAAACAACCCTCCCCAAACCCCACAAACAAAAAAAACCCACCAAACCAGCTCTGGACAATGCAGGTATTTGTATCTGTTCAAGGACAGGTGAAGGCCTGCTAAAATCCTTTGCAGTTCCTATTGACTGCTGCAATTCTCAAGCTGAACAAAATATTACCCATCTTCTTACGAGGCCGTATTTGAGGCCTGGAAAAAATATTGGGAAATGTACCAAATTGTAATCTTTCTTACCGGACTAGGGATACAGAATTTCAAACTGAAATCTAGAAAACCTTATGAATAAGGAGACAACAAAGAAAATGTATATGCAAAAAGACGATTGATTCTTATTTATGGACTGTACGTTTCCAAGGGTTGTAAATGAGAGGCTTCAGACAAGCATGCTTTGTCTTTTTGTAGTGGGATATCAGACATTATGCATTAAATTAAAGTGAAGGTGTGCCAAATGCTTCCCTGCACATAACTGCAAATTTGGCCTAGCAGAACCGACAAAAGCTGTACAAAATGATACTGATGGTCCTGACAAAATAACCTGCAGTGGCTTCTAAATCATATGAATTATCTATCCCTCTTGCTTGCTCTCTTATAGGCTGCAGACAAATGTTCTTCTTTGACTCCAGCTATGCTACTGCCAGACAAAAATCAGCTAGGCTAGCTTAAGGTACGGTGATACAGAGTCTTTGGTGTCAGCACGACCTCACAAGGTCCTGCTTCCTCAGGTTCCGCTTTCCCTCCTAATGGCTATTAGCCCCGTTTGTGTGTCTTCACCCTAAGCTCGGTTTGTGAAGCAATCTGTTAAACTCTGAGAGGACTGTTGCAGAATTGCGTTTAAGTATAACCATAAACGTGCAAATCACTGCAACTGAGAAAGCCGTAGCTTCTCATAGGGTACAATAGGAAAAGGTATCTTGGCTTTGATAGAAATTGGACTTACTCAAACAGAGTAATATGTTCTTGAAGCATCAATAAAGAAAAACTGTACCCCCATCCAGTATAACCTAAGCCAGCTGACTTCTGCCTGAAGTTCATTAAGAAATGCTTACACAAATTGGTCTGTCAGCAGAGCTGTGGGGAGGAGGCCTCCAGCAGTGGGTCAGTGAACCTGTCCATACAGGTTTGTTTTCTTAAAGAAAAAAACATCAGTAACAAAGCTAGCATGAAAATGGGGCAGGTGGAAGTGCTTTAATTTAAAATACTATACAGAAGGCAAGAGCAAAGACAGGAGCATGTGCAAAAGGTGAGGACAACTTGACATCACCTGTTTCATTCTATAAAACAAAGAATTGGACTTCTGTTTCCTGTTTCTGGGTTTTAACTAGTTAAAGAAAATAAAACAATCAGTGTATTTCTAATTGTTCATTTTGGAGCACTGGAAACAAAATCACATCAGTTGATTTATCTGAAGAGCAGTGGGGCTGTGATTTAACAACAGTAATACAGATACTTTGTACAGAATTTTTAAGCCCAGTCTTCAGTAGTTTTGGGGGGTTTTTTTTGAGTGACTTGGTGACTTCTACACTCTGAGCTTCTTCAGCTGTCTTCCACTGAACTTCTGCTGCTACTTAGTATTGATTATTTTAGTATCTGATGGTTTAGTAGATGCGATGCCTCTTATAGGACACAGTGTTCTGCTACAGCTCCTTTAAGGTCTAGCTTCTTAACTATCCCTGCCTGTAAAATTACATCCTTTTTCCACTGGCCCTCCATTATTATACATGGAATCTGTCTTTGAAATTTCTGTGGTACAGTGCGTGTCATACCTCTTGCTAAGAAGTCATTGCAATTGAATCCTTGCCTACTGCATAGGCATAGCTTCTTACCAGGAAAAAGGAGGCCTATGCTTATTTTGTGTAAGACCAGGTTGCCTGTGGTGTTACAACTTCACTGACGCCTGTTGCAACTAGGATCCTCTGTACGAGGAGCGCGGTGCCTGTTTGGTTCAGCAAGATTACAAGCAATCGAGCACTGTGCGTTGAAGGGCAAAGAGATGATTTATCTCCCCTGCAAAGACACCTCTGCAGAAACATGTGGTCAGTCCTTCCCACATCAGGGTGGTCATCTGGTGGCAGGAGGCCATGGTTAATTGAGAGTGCTTCAGTACCACCTTCCAAAGTGAGCCACCTGAGAGCCAGCCCTTCTGCTTGCAGTGGTTTACCTTGCTGACGGGTCTGTCCCCAGGCTGGGAGCTCTGTAACCTCCTGAGTTTCTCTTGTCATTCAGTTCCTTTTAGTCTCCACAATATCTGTTCTGAAGCATTGTCTGCTCTCACCCCAGTCCTTTCCTCCTTCCTGTTCTTACACCTGTAGCAACGCATTTTCTTTTCTGATTAAGCCCTCCTTTTCGTCTATGAAAGCTGTAATGAAAAGATGTTTCTTTTGTAAAACCTTACAGCTTTTAGGTTACCACCAGGAAGTGACATGTTAGCTGATGGTGTTAGTCCTATGAAACCTTCCTTTCTGGTTACTTACCCAGTTTTGGTGATTATTTTTTTTTTTTAATGTATGCTAGCTCTCTTGGAAATACATCATCAAGAATATTTAATACAGACACAGACTTTATAAAATACTTTTCTGTGTTTAAGCTTACACATGCAGCTGTGTGCTGTGTTGGGTCCGGACTAGAATGGCCATTATCTTGCAGAACAGGGTCCTCAGGAGAAAGTCTAAGCACATGGGAAGAAGAATGGCAACAAACTTTTATATAGAAATAAACAGGCAGATATTTTTTCTCATGCAATTTGGAATGATCTGTATGGATAATATGACTTTGTTCTGAAATAAATTTTAAATAGTGAAAATACTGCAGTTTTTAATTTCCATACAGGTTCAATGTGAAGTGCTGTGCCTTGCACAGCTCTGGGTGCAGCTTGTTAGAGAAAACAAGCATTTTCTTAAATTACTGTAGAATAATAGAATCGTCCAGGTTGGAAGGGACCTTTAAGATCATTGGGTCCAACCATCAACCTGACACTGCCAAACCCACCACTAAGCCATGTCCCTCAGCACCACGGCTGCCCGGCTGTTAAATACCTCCAGCGATGGCAACTCCACCACTGCCCTGGGCAGCCTGTGCCAGTGCTTGACAATGCTTTTGGTGAAGAAATATTTCCTAATATCCAATCTAAACCTCCCCTGGTGCAATGAGGCCATTTCCTCTTGTCCTATTGCCCGTTACTTGGGAGCAGAGACCGACCCCCTCTCTCTGCACCCTCCTTTCAGGGAGCTGTAGAGAGCGAGAAGGTCTCCCCTCAGCCTCCTTTTCTCCAGGCTGAATGACCCCAGTTCCCTCAGCCGCTCCTCACAGGACTTGTGCTCTAGACTTGTGCTCTTTGTAAGACTTGTGCTCTAGTGAAGTGATAGTTTTATTTATTTATTTTTTACCATGAAGTTAAATGTTCTAGTTACATACAAGCAAAAAGAATTTATTTGATTCGTTTTAGCAGTTAGAAGGCAGGTCAAATTTTGAATTAGGAGCATCATTTCATTTGTGCTGTTAAGCAAAGAAATCCTAAACAAGAAAATTACTTCTCTCAGTACTTTTCTGCACTGTTGGATCTAGCCTCCTTGTTCATGTGAATCAGATCTTAATTTGGTTTGAAAAAGAAAAAGACTACATTGGTTTTGTGTAGCTGAAATGCTTGGTTCCAAAACTGGTGGGCCTTAAGAGATGATGAAATTGCAATATTTTTTTCCACTAATATCAATCTCTCTATAGAGAGTCTCAAGTTACTCCTTTGGCTTTGTTTTTCATTAATAGAAAAAAGGGAAAAAAAAAAAAAAAGAGTCACAGCAAAGCCCGAATACTTTGTTGTGATGCAGGGATTGTTGATTCTATGGCAGTTGTCTATTACAGCATTTTTTCTTCTATTGTGCTAAATGAGTAATGTAGATTTAAGCATTTTGTCTGATGGATGCCAGAGCAGCAGAGTTGCTCACTGCGCTGTTACAAATATCCTGCTTTCCACATAGGCTAGCGAATAAACAGGTATGCTTTATGGGTCAGACAGTTAAAGGTCGATTTAACTATACATTTGTTATTTCTTAAGTAATGGAGAAAACTGTAGGGTGCTATATGGATAACTCAGACTCACATCTCCCAATAAATCTTTAAATGAATATGTTGAAGTGTATTTTTTAATTTGTAACTTTCTTTTTGTTATACATGGAGGTAATAAAGAGGAAGCTAGATGGAACATTAATAAAAATGTATATAATAAAACTGCAAATTTCTTGTGTTCAAATCCAAAAGTTTTGCTCAGCAAAGCAGGATTTTGTCCAAGATTGTGCAGCCACATGCCAGGAATTGCCCCGAGAAGCTGTGGCTGCCCCATCCCTGGAGGTGTTCAAGGCCAGGTTGGACGGGGCTTGGAGCAACCTGGGCTGGGGGGAGGTGTCCCTGCCCAGGGCAGGGGGGTGGAATGAGATGAGCTTTAAGGTCCCTTCCAACTCCAACCATTCTATCATAATTAACTACTGAAAGTATCAGCGCATTTTCTCATTTCATCCTCTCTTTCAGCTAAACCTTGAAATTGCCAGGTGTGCTGTCTGCAGCTGGTTAACTGTGAGGTGGGTGCTTGTGGTCGGTGCAAATGGATTGTGCATGTTTTGTTCAAAACAGAACAGCATAACAAAATGCCAGCTGACTCGCTTCATTCAAGGTTGCATGGTGGACATGGCTGACTTCATTTCCTACCCTTTTTAAGTCAATTTGTCAACTGTTAAAAAATTTACTTCCTTTCTTTTATTTGCTTGTTGCAGGTTTGTTTGGTTTTTTTTCCTATGTGAAGTGTGAATAAATTTTATTTTATCTTGGATTTGCTACTTGGAATGTTCAAAGAATAGAGGGGGAATAGTTCTCTTGCAGTGTACAGATACTCAAAAAGCAGGCAAGCTATTCCCTGTGCCCCTTGCAGCGTGACAGAATAGTCCATGAAGCTGATTGTTTTAAGTGTTACTCAAATTGATCTTCCTACTTTGGATTAAGTTTTACTTAATGAGGAAGTAATAAGATTATCATAGACAAAAAGGACTATGTCTCTTTTGTGAACATGCAGTTTCTGATACTTGATTTCATTTCAGACAGATCCATAATTCTTTCCTTAGGGAATGCAAATTTAAATGATAATCAAACTATGGGACTTCTCTAGCAACTGTTTTGACACTGACTGATAAAAGTATTATGCTGTGTATTTTCTTTCAGGGGAAAGGATTGACTGCTGCAAGATTAAAATATTCTGGATGGGTGCCATTCAGATAGTTAGTTCAACTAGAAGAAGGGAATGGATCTGATTAAGGGATAAAGCTGGTTATTTGTTTGTTGTTTTTACTTCATGCCATACAATGGGAGTGATTCTCTGCCTCTTTTCACTAACAATAATTAGGATCAGAGGGTTCCAACAACAGCATGTTAATATTCCTCCTCTTTGAATGGAAACATGCAGTAGCTAAGCAATTAACATTTCATTTAAACTTTAAAATCTAGAAAAAAACCTTCCACAAAATATTTAAGAAAACTTCAGATATTCAAAAGAGAGCACTAAAAATAAGAGACTTCTTTACTTGTCCCCCCCTGCCCCGAGTTTGGATGTTTCAGGAAGCATGTGTCCTAACCTATGTCCTGGTTTGTTCCCATTGATGTTGTATTCAAAGTTTTCAGTGAAGTCAGTGGCTCATTTCTGTTTTTTCGTTGTGTATGCCCACTAGTAATTTACTTGAACCACTGACAGGATTGTAACACCTGCTGTTGTGAAATTAAGCAACCTTCATTCACGCAAAATATGAGTAGCTATTCAACTGTCATTGATTATGCTGTTAAATTGTATTTTGTGTAGAGTTGATATGGCTTCATATTATTGATTTTTACATTTAATAATTTGACTGATTTAAAACATGCACCAAAAGTTTTGTTTTAAATAGCACATCCAGATCGTTCGGCACTGTGCCTCCCCACCCACTGTGCCCGGCTGTTGATGAGCAGCAGTGTAGCTGAGAGGAAAAAAACGACGCTCATGACCCGACTCTGCAAAGATTTATGTATGCAAATGACCTGTTGAATTGAGGCAGTGAAATCTAGGCTCCTTTAAAGTTAATGGTTAACCTCGTTGGGAGTACTCATGCTTGTAGAATCGGGACCTTAGCTGGGCAGGAATCGGTAGCACCCTGTGACAGGGTGTGACTGGCAGACTGCAGGCTTTGCTTGCTCCAGAAATGCTGACTGACACTGGCAGAGTTTAATTTCTATTTAAATGAAAGGGAGTAGGATCTTGCCTTAATATTTGGTATTCCCATATTTGTCATATACCTCAGGCACAAGCAAGTGTTTACATTAAGAATGCACTGAAGTGTTTAGTTGAATTGGAGGCCATATTTGTTATTACCTAAAAGACTTCTGAATTGTAGCAAAATACTGAATTATCAACAGGAGGAGAAACAGAGGATTGATAAACCTTGTGCTTTTTACTGTTACTAAAAGATTTAGTCATGGCTGATTGTAGACATAGCTGATTTAGCATTCTTGGGAACAGTTTTCTAAAGGCTTGTGTTCGATGTCTGTTTCATCTTTCATACTTTTTCTTTCTAAGATGCATCAAGACTTCCAAGCTAGAGGCTGTATGGAAGTGTGAACAAAGCCTTGAAGCTTCAGGCTTAGGTGAACTTCCATATTATTGAAGAGGTTTTTAGATATATTGGCATTAAAGCAGAAATAAATTTAACTTGCAATACTTTTATCATTTTGATTGGTACATTTTCTAGTCACTGAAGATAAAATACAGGTTTATACAGATCTTACAGATCTTGCCCTTTCCAAAATAATCTTAACATTCATTTTCAGTGTTTTAGTGAAGTCATAATGTTGAATTTGTGATAACAGAAAATAACGTCCGTTAAAAGGCTGAGATCAAATACAAATGTATGACATCATTGCAGAAGAGAGAAATGGATAGGCTGGAAGGGAATAAGCACTTATTTAATCAAACACAGTAGCCCTAGAGTTACAGAAAATGGCCACTAAGTTGTTTTTTGCCTCAGTTCTGTTCCTGCAGATGTACTTTCCTGCTTTCTTTTCAAAGGAGATGAAGCTAAGGCGTATATGTGAAGTTTTGTTAAAATGCTGACATTATAGCAGAAACATGTCCGTAGAAAGAAGAGATGTTAACAACTTGCCAAAGGGATAAATAAATAAGTAAAATGGAGGGGTAGCTATGCTGCTGCTAATCTTACTAGTATCCATAGTTGTTTTTCAAAAAGGACAGCGTTTCTTGTGCTGGTAGAAGCTTGTCATTTAAAGCTGGCCAGATGGACCCAGATTAGGATGATGGTTCCCAAAATGTGTAATACAGGAGAATGACGCTAACGCAGCAGCTGGGCAGGGAACAGTAATAAAAGGTTTCTATAGAGATAAGTGGGGTCCGATGGATCCAGTATTATTAAATCTTTCAAGTTCTCCAATTTTTTCATCAATAAGTTATTTTTGCCTTCATGTAGGGTTAGACGAGACTCACTGTGTAGTGCTCTTCCCAAGTTTATCAATAGAAGTAGTGCTAGGGTGATCAGAAACCCCAAAAAGCAGGCAGGAGGAAGGCTGACTGTCTGTAGCAGAGGAACAGAATTTCTTTGAAGCTTGTGAGAGACCAGATTGTTAGCTCCTGGTGCAGTTATTTTTCTGAACACAGATGTTCTGTCCGGCCTTTACATTAGTCGTAATTTTGAAATGTCTCTTCAGCCTGATTTGTTTTATTTAATCTAATAAAATCTTAACCCCGCTAAAGGTTTGATGCAGTAATGAAACTGTCAGGTGGCATCCCCTTTCTCTTTATTTCCAGCTGAAGTTTCTGACCCTGACCTGTTTTTCTTGTCATTTATTTTTAAATCCCATGCTGTTGCACATGCCCAAAGCACAACAGAGCCGTAACAGGTACTGCAGGCTGACGGGAAGGCAGGAGAACAACCAGAAGCCAGCTTGGAAATCACACTGGGTATGAAAAGTGTGGGTTTGCCTGTGCAAGACACTGCTCATTCTGTCATATGGATTGCTGATACTTATAAAAGGTAGTTTGCATCCTCCTATGCAGTTGTTCAGCACGTAATACTAATTGGCAGAGCTCCCTAATGCAGCTTTTTTACTTCTTTTAGAGCTTTCCTTCCTCCAAATCTGCTGAGTTGTCTAGATCTTAGTTCTCCTGCTAAAACGCTCCTTTGCCTGCTGCTTAGGTGTCCAGGCTCGGACTCCGTGGTGGTAGTATCTTTAGTAAAAATGCCATCCTGTTTATCGTAGTATGGGTGGAGAGGGAAGCACTTCTCCAGTTGTGAGAAGTGAATTGATTTTGCTGTTAGTTACAACTCCTGACCAGTCCACGCACTCACACGGTGGCAGGAGGTTGCTCCGTGTCTAGTCTGCGCTCTCAGGTACTTGTACCGCTCTGTTTCAGCCTGTCCTGCTTGTTCTTGAGAACAAATCTGAGCTTAAACTTCATTGCATCTCAGGTATTTGGAGACAAGCTTGCAGGCAGCCGTAGGCTTTGGAGCACCTTGCAGATTGCCGAGTGCGTAGGAGGAGGGCCTTGGCTTGTGCTGCGTGTTAGCCTGGACCGGAGCTTGCACCCATGAGTGGTGTGGGAGCACAGCCACCCTGGCCTGGCTAGCTCCGCCTGTGCCAGCAGCGGCAGGGCAGGCAAGCGTCCAGGTGTTTTCCTGCAAGGATGCAATGTTATATGACACAAAGCATTAACAGCTTTATAAGTACGGCTTAGGATCAGCAAGCAAAGCTCAAAGCCTTGGGGGGCACTATGGACAGTCGGTACCTCCTGATGAGGTTGTCCCAGAGGGCTTCTGGAGTTTTTCTGCTTCACAGTCTGACCGCACTGGGGCAGAGCCAAGAAAGGGAACCCAGGTGAATTTTATTTTTTTTTTGAGTTATTGGATAAAGTGGTTTTGGATTAAACACTCAAATGATATGATATCTCTTTTTGATTTAGGATGTTTGGATGGGAGGTGTATGCGCTATTCAAAAACCTTCAGAGTAGGTTATCCCGTAATATATATGGATAAGACAACCATCCAATATGTGGGAATCCTTGTGGTTCCAATGCTTAGAAGACCCTTCAGAAAGGGCATTGGAAACCCAAGTTTTCTTCCTTTGTGCCCCTTTATTCCTAACCACTGGGATACAATGTTTAAGGAAAGGAAGGCCAGGCTGTTTTCTCTTTTGTGAACGGTACTCAAATTTCCTTGTGGCTGTATTCTAAAAAGTATTTTAAAAGTTTAAATGCTAAGATGTCAACCTTATTGAATCTTTTCTTACTATTTCTGTTCACAAATACTAAATGGATTGACCAAGTTCCTGGATAGTGTCTTTGGTTCAAGCTGCATTTTATGGATGTTAATAAATTAATTGCTAAAAAAGCCCACGGAAGCAAACCTATTCCCAATGAAAATATACTATGAGTATCAGAGCAAGAGAAGTAAAGTTAGTCTTGTTCTAAGGAGTACTACTTACTGAATAATCTTCCTTTAGAAAAGAAATATGCGAATTAAAGTTATTCTGTTGTAATCTGTGAAGGTGAAAAGATTTTTAAGGCAGTGAACTCTTACTGAAATTAATATTTCTACTCTTCAAGTATTTTAGCTTCAAAAATACATAGGTATATGGGAAAAAAATAATTAGCTGTAACTCATTAGTTCTGTTCAAGCATCTGGAAAACTTTAAAAATTAATAATTTTCATCATGAAATGTAAAGTCTAGGTTGTAAGCTGTAGTATTCATTCAGTGCAAAATCTCATTTGAAGGTGACAGAGGGCTTGCAGGGTAGAGGTTGAGCAAGTGCCCCCAGAATTAACCCACTGCTATCAATTAAATCTGTCGTCTTTAAACCTACAAATAATTTGATCTTTGTAAAAGTGTCATTATAATGTAAATATACCAAGCCTCACCCTAAACTGATTTCCTTTTTCCTTTTAATACAGATTCCACAACTAGGAGAAATACTGACAGATCTCAGAGTTTAATGAGAGCATTGACATGGTGGAAATTACTCTTTTAAGGTTATAAAGTGCAAAAGTTCCAATGGTCTCTTCAAGAGCAAAAGGATGAAGGTGCTTAAAAGCACTGCCAGATGTACTGAGATGGAAAATCCAGTGGCTCTTGCTAAAAACTAAAATACCCCCCGGAAATATTTGCATTCCTTTTCATGAACTAGGTGGAAATGCTAGAGGAAGTAGAAAATAATTCTGCTACATATGATTTTCCACAGGTTATGTTTGTAACTATGAAAAATGGAAGTAGATTTTTATGCTGTTTTAAATTGCTGAATCACAGTTCTTCCAGTCAGCCTGGGGAGGCTGAGATCAGCAGGGATTTCCTCGGACTACGGATGCAAACGCTGTGCTCTAAGAATAGCGCCTGATAGCAGTTTGCCTATATCAATAGAAAATATCTCTACTGTAACACTGGTATGAATGAATACGGACTGTAAAACTGATGATGGAGGCTTAAATGCCCTTTCTAAGGACTAACCTTGTGAAAAGAGCAGAGCCAGAGAATCTTTTGAGGTAAATTGTTTATGATGTACCACTGTACTCAAATATACCACTGAATTCCCCCTCTAATGGGAAATTGAGTGCCAAGAATTGCAAGTGCTAGCAGGCAAAGAAAAGCCAGTTTTCATTGCTGCAAATCTCTCATTTTGACTTTACAAGGAACTTTGATGTCTCACTCTGTAGTTAGGACTATCCTGTGTTGTGCTTTCCTGTATAGATATATTTTCCTGCATTTAATTTGAGGCATTCTGGCAACTTGGTTGAAGCTGACGCTGTCACTGGGCTGTTACAAATATTAAAATTCCAAATGGTTCCACAAAGTGCATGCAGACCATCAGCTTCAAGTCTAATGCAGATAATTTATTTCTGTTTGCAGAATCTTAGAATGTGGTAGCATTGCTTATATCTCTGTTAAGGAAAAGCAAGATCGCTGTGTCACCGTTAACCATAGTACACACAAACGCTCAAGAGAACTTGCTGCTGTTTAAAAATCATGCTGCTGATCTGTAGAGCTCGAGTGGCTCCACTGGAGAATGGTCACGTTGTTCAGAATCCTTGTGTTGGTTCTTCCCCCTTGTTTTCTTGACCCTACATAAATATAGGTTATATCTGATAGTGTAAGAAGACCCTTGGTGCAGTTATTCTTCCCTCCTACATTAGTAAAATATCAGTAGGGTTATAGAAATATCAAGCCACAGTTGAATGTTCATGTCTTCCTGAATGAGGCTAGGAATTGTGACGACTTGTGATCTTTCTAAGAATGAGATGTATGAAAGTCTGGTTTAGACTGGTCAATCAAAAAAGCTTTAAAATAAAGAATTTCAATACATTGTGATGCTTTCCCTTTTCTCTAAATTCAGGGCTGTGGTTGATTACTCTTCAAGGGAAAGGTAGAATTCAGCAAATAGCCTAGTTTTGTTTCTTTGTGATTCACATTGAAAGCCTTAAGAAGAAATAATTGACAAGTAGTACTAAACAAATATTTTGAGTTTTCTTATAGTTTTTTATTCTACTTTTTGAGCTTTTATTATTAGTGTTTTAAGTTTTCCTGTTCAACCTTAATGACTATAAATTCAGTGTAAGATTATGTCACATAGTTCTACTGGAGTTTCCAGAAAGTGCTCAATATTATAGAATTCCGTGGGAAATTATGACAGTTTGCAGGGTTTCGGTCTGTTTTTCTTTTTTTTTTTTTTTTTCTTTTTAAGATTTCCCCCCTGGACCCTTTTTTAATTGCAGAATTTGATGTGTCTACTTCCCCCTCCAGGAAGAAAATTTTGGAGGCTGGAAATCTAAGGAATTATGGCACTAGGGATACTAAACTAAACCTAATTTACAGACTTGTAAACAAACGGAATAAAAAGAATTTTCTTTAAACGCCTTTTTAAATTGATCAGTTTATAGCTTAAAAGATTTGTGTTGGTGATTGAGCATTTCTTGTTCCAGCTATATTTCCAGTGATTCCTCCAAGAAACAGAGAATAATAAGCCTCTGCATAGTTGACCTTTCTAAGAAGCAGCAGCAAAATATATTTTGTTTTTGGGGGAAAAGAAGCCACATTAAGGCAGTCTTTGTGCATCTTGAAGAAATAAGTAAGGTAAATCCCATACTTTACTGTTATGTAAATCCCTACCTCAAGGCTTTACGTATATAATTAATTTGATTTTTTAAAACATCTATTCCAACCGAAGTGTATATGCAGTTAGAAAATCATATGTAGATAAGTTGATGTATAGATAAAAGATTACATGAAAATAGGCCAAAGTTTCTTCTTATATGGAGAGTTACCTCATTTGTCTGGATGATTTTGGCAGTGTTATATGGTTACAAATTGAAACGAAATAATTGCTTTAAGCGGAGAAAAATGGCATCAACAGTATGAATGTGCTAACCTTTTTCTTCCTTTCTTTTCCACTTGACTTTTGAGGAGTGTGTAGAATTTGGGATAGAACTGTGAATTTATTTACAGGTGACTATTAGATTGTAAAATACACATTAGTCTCTCAAAAAGGGAATGAACTCCTCCAGGTATTGTCATATTTTCTTATGCTCTTGTATCTTTAATTTCAGTCTTTGATTGAATGATGACATTCAATGTAGCTTCTGACCAACTGATATTGTCAGTTACTTTCAGGACAAATTTGAAAAGGTCCCTTTATTGTTAATGAATGGTCACTCTTGGGTGAAGACAGATGAGCTTCAGACTTTGATATTTTTGGTTTAGTGCAAGGGACAGTTTCATAGCATTGTTAAATAACACTGAAGAATACGCATGAAGAAGCATTGGGAAATGTCACACATTATCAATGAGTGTTCACTATTTTCTACTTAGCTTGGTCATGGAACATTCACTGTACAAAGCCTGGTGGTCATGAATTTTCTTTGCCTTGTAACTTGCATATTTAACACAGAATTAATATCAAACTGACTTTAAGCCACAGGAACAGTAGTGTGTGTGTGTGTGTGTGTGCGTGTGTATGTAGGTGTACTGTTGTGACTGTAATTTCAACAGCACTTACCATTTGTTTGCAGTAATAGTGGAAGCTCATTCATGAACCTGTTGTCCATCTAAGTTGGATTTTTACACTTTAGCTGGTTTTGATGATTCTGCAATGCAGAATGTTGTCGTGAAGAAACATAGCTCACAGGAAAGTAAAATGCTAAGTATCTTTGGTTGCTGTCTCACGTTTTTAATTGACTGAAATTCATAGCTCTGTGTCAGAGTAGTTGCCTTTCCATTGCATCTGCTGCTCTTCCTTCCCTCCTCCTTGATGCATTGTGCCATGCTTGGAATTTGTATGGATAAACTGGTTCAACTCACTCAAACAGCAGAGAAAAAACTCCACAATACAAAAATTCACAGATTTTGCTGGTCTACTGTTTACTGTGTTGCTACTTGTTGTGGGACCAGACAAATGTCAAAGGTGTGGCAAAGTGGATGGAATTTTGTGTGTAGGAAATTTTGGTACGGTAGAGCCGGGTTTGAGGGAGAGGGTTTGTGGGGAGGCTGGTTGAACATGACCTTCCCCTTCTGGCATAATTCAGCTATTGATTCAGTTCAACTGAAACACCTGGTTTTGATCTATTGCTTTTCTTTGTATGCAAGAGCATGCTTAATTAAGGTGAAAGTAAGGTTTTTAAGACATCAAAGTTTTTTACTGTTGTATATCTTATTGCATCTTAAATGTCAAGTTTATCACAAGAAGATGTGAATACTTGATACATGCTGCCTGTCATAGTTGGTCACCAGGAACTAAGCTGACTTGGGTTGACAAGTGCTAATACACAGACTCTTAAAGGGGGTGTATAGGGATCTGTACATAAACCACAGTCTCTAAACATAAGAAGAAAGTGATCTTTTCGGGCTTGATTTCTAAAAAGCAAAGAACAGCTCAAAAATTTACCTTATATTTGGGTGAATAGGATTGTTACATTTTGAAAAGCACAAAGTGAAGAATAGGTGATCTGTGTGACAGCACTACAGATTCGTCAAGGGAATAATATTTTGTTTTTCTTAGCTGCTAAATGATATGAGGCACATGAAATCTCTCTTAAAATGAAAGATGAACTTGTAGAATTTTTGTCTAATTAAATTTGTAGTGAGATGTGCCCTCTCTCCTCAGAAAATAATAGGTAATTTTTGAATGTGTTTTTAGGTTGCGTACACAACATTGATATTCACAAAACATCTGTTTGTTTCTCAACAGGTATAAAAAATAAAAATGAGTGAACGAGACCATGGAATATTCTTTACAACTCATAGGACTAGTGATGTAGGTATGTATGCTATCATGTTCAAATTTAATTGTTTTATCACAATCTAGAATAAAACTACTTATGAAATACTCTGTGCAGTTAATAGGTGCATATGGAAGCTGCGATAGCATTCCGATCATAGAATCATAGAATGGTTTGGGTTGGAAGGGACCTCAA
>RSEF01000007.1:41591795-41608762 GCA_003993805.1 Himantopus leucocephalus | reverse complement strand
ACCCCCAGGTCCTTCTCCTGAGGGCTGCTCTCCAGCCATTCTCTGCCCAGCCTGTACTCATACTAGGGACTGCCCTGGTGGTTGACTTGGGAAAATCTTTCCACAATGAGGCATAATCTGGAGTCACATCAAACTTTCTGTAGGCATGTGGCAGATGAAAATCCTTAGGGGAGACTTGAAGGAGGACCATGGGACACCTTTGCAGGATTTACCTTAACATTTTATATAGAACCCCTCAGCAAAACTGTATGTCAGACATACCACTTCCAGCAACTTCCAGCTTTTAATAGTGAATGGAAAAAAGTCTTTCTACTAATACCGAATGGCAAGTTTCACTACCAAAGGAACCTAAAAAAGAGCTTGGAAAGAGGCGGCCTATTCCCTATCCCTATAAGCTTCCTAGCTAATGTAAAGTTACTGAGGATCTGTGTGCTAAAGCTTTATGGTACTGGGGCAAAAGTTCAAGTAACTTTCATTTACCATTATAATTGTATCTGGGGCTTTGGCAAATATTTGTTATAGAAAATTATGAAAAGGCATTTTATAAGCTAGAAGTTTAATATTTTATATTTTTGTTCATGTGTATATATTTGTGGGTGTATACATACATATAAAAATACATAAAATTTCTTTTCTTTGTAAAATATAAGACACATCCAATATATTACATATTAAATACAAAGTTTACATCCTATATGCCAAGACCCTGATTTTGGAGTTAATCTCATGTGGATAGACCCAACGAACTTTAGAAAATTCCTCAGAGTAAGGTCCTCAGTAGAAGAAGAAACAGATAAAGACTGGTAGCAGAGATTCATACGGTTCATATATACATGCTAAAGGAAAAAGCGTATTGAAAGAAAAGATAAATTATTTGGGGTTAGAGGTTTGGAAATTGAACCTGTCTTTTACTCCTCATTTGTTTCTTAGATGTGAGGGACATTATTAAGCTGGTGAAGATGAGTTACCTGAGGAAGTACCTCGGGTACCTGCTTTCTCTAACATTAGTTCTATATGTAGCTATGTATATTTATATGTTTTATATAAAACTTTTTTAAGAGTGTAGAAAATATGAGATTAAGTTGCTAAATTAAATTTGGGACTTTCAGAGATAGCTCTAAGGCCTCCAAATATTGCCACAAGCTTTTTTGTTTAGAAAACAAACATAGTAACAGCATTTTTTTTATTTGGGTACCACTAAGTTTAACCTTTTTAAGTAAATGGATTCTCTCTGCTTATTCACTGCTCTCTGAGACATTTTTCTGTGGTTAGAACAGATTAAGACAACCTAGCCAAAGCAAAAAAGTGCTTCTTCCTGTTATTTTATAGCATTCCTTGTTCTCTCAATCTATTCATTCAGTGGGATGGTTCATTCCCCCTTCCTAGTGTTCTCTGCACTGTATTTGTTATTGCTTCCTGTACAGTAGTATACACTTTTACAGTTTTCATCCTGTTTTTCCATGCTTTTTGTTGTCAACCCTCTTCTTGCGTTTTATATTGTGAGAAAGAAAGGGTGCAAAAAAGATTACATAGCTTTATTTTTTGATCACATCTCTTATCCTTACTACCCTGTATTGAGGAATAAAGCTGGCTTAAAGAAAGCAGGGTTTCAAGAGGCAGTGGTGAGTGAGAGCTGTCAAACAGGGCCAGCAAACTGTAAATTTCGTTGAGTAGCTTAAGGACCTGACAGTGCTGACATAGACCAAAGAAAACTGGTCAGGATATTGCAGTTTTGAGTGCCGTGGCCAGATAGGGTTCCTACCCCTGGATATCTATACCACAATTCAGAACAAGTGGTGTGCGAGATCCATGCTAGTGAAATGATTTAGGAACTCCTTCAGGAGTTAGAGTGGCAAGGCTAAAAGCTGCCTGTAGCGTGAGGACTTTGTCAGTGTCTGCATTGCCATGCGTGTAGGGTGCATGTAGCACACTTGCAAACACACTGGCACTAGGTGCTGACAGAGTTCTCCGCTGCAGCTGCAACAGGCGCTGCAGGGAGAGATTTGGATCTTTAGCTCCTCTGGAAGATGGCAGTGTCCCACCTGTGTTCTGACACTTACCTGCATCATAGTATGCTATCCTGGAATTAACTGAGGATCTCCGATGCTGGAACATCACACTATCATGCTTTTCAAAGATCATGAGATTCACACGCACCGTACCAAGGAGTTGTACTTAATGACTTCTAGCAGTAGTTAGTGTCACTTAGTAGTACTAGTAACAGCTACTGATCCTTTTCTAATGAATATGACAGGATGCATCTACTTACTTATCTCCCAGGTGCTCCCAGACATTTGTCTGCAGGCAGCCTGAATTCAGAAATGCTGTGGAATTGCTCTGAAGCTCCTGCCGTGCCCTGCTGCTCATGTCTGTGGACGCTGGTGTTACTGCCCGAAATGACTCCTAGCAGACTGGATGTGATTGTTAGGCTTTGGGAGCAGTACTGAAGGCGTAATAGACTTAGGAGGAAGAACTAAATAAGTGGCTTTCCAGAGAGTTTGGTGGCAGAACTTTTACTTTGTACCTGGAATGATGTTCTGTGATCTCTGCTGGACAATGTTGTAAGCAGTCTCAGAAAGAAGGCAAAAAAATCTTCACATAAAATCTTGCTGACTTAAGAATGAGAACTTTAAATTTGGATTGATGGGAATACAAGCCCACAGATGAACAAAGCTACCTAAAGGCCTAAAGTCTGGGAGAAAGGAAATTATTCATACTAAGCTCCTAGGAGGGATAAAATGGAAGAAATTAGTGGATCGAAATACTGAATGTTTTTTGGTGTAAGGCATATAGAGAATAAAAAAGTAGTCATAATAGAAAATCAAAGCTATAACCCGGTTAGCATAACACTGATTTAGTGGAATTAATTTGCATGTTGAGAAGATTAGTGGCGAAGAAAGCAGGATTGACAAGCAGGAGGAAAGGAGGAAGCGTTCCTCTATGTAGGTGGTGTATCCTCTCAAGCTCAGAGAGCGGAAGCTGCAAAGGGATTGCCTGTGGAAACTGTGGGTAATGATTAGAGGGGAAGAAAGACACAGTTCTGTTTTGATGGGAGTCTGGCACAAGCCAATAAACCAGGAAAACCTGTCGATTAATACTGGGCAGCTATGTATCTGAGGCTACCTTGAGTGTGCTTCTTTCTTTTTCTGTTCACAAAACTTGTTCAGACAGGATTTGCAGCCTTGGTTTTATGGATTTGCTCTGATACAGCTGCTGGTCTTCTCAGTCCTTGGCTCAGCCAGTTTTAAGTGTATGCATAATATGCTTTGGATTAAAGTGACCATGAAATGGTGGAAGTTATTCTCAGGAAGTTGGCAAGGGGGAAGAGAAATAAAGGTAGTGGATTTTAAGAACATGAATGTAAGCTCAAGGGAGGACTCCATGGTAAAATTGAGGCAACTTGTTTGGGGAATATCACAATCCCTCAATGACGCTTCTTAAAGGGATCATTGTATCTTGACTGTGTGGTGAAAGACCAGCTTGCTTAAATCTTCATTGACTTCAAATGCTTTTTCAGCAAAACTACTTCCTCTGGGTTTTTTTGGACAAGAGTCTTTCAATACTGTTATGGTCTTTCAAATACTGGTGATAGGCCTGCAGAAAGTGGACATTATAATCCATACTGCATGCAGCAGCAACCATGCATGATGTTTTCCTTGCAGTTTAGTGCCTTTCTCTTTTTTTAAGGAAGTACATTGTTTTCCCAGGGCCTACAGAAGTTGATAGAGAAATTATGCTGTTCATAAGGCTGGAGATTCAATGGGAAATGTAACTGCAACTCATTCTGTTTACATATAATTAGTAGTTTATGTACCTTTTAGAAGAATGTTACTTGTATTGCTCAATCCATAGATTATAATACATATTGAGGTAGTTTTCCAATTTGTGAAATAAGAATGAATGTATTGAAACTTAAGTATTTCTGTATTAGAACTTACTAAAATTCCAATAAATCCAGTTTAAAGTGAATTACTCTTTAAGTTCACATATAGAAATGCTTTTTAAACAAAGTCTTTGTAAACAGAGAAATGGTTAATGTTTCATATGTAATTTCTACTATCTTAGGTTTGTTTCAAATTCTTATTCACCAACTAGCAATCTCTTTGTTATGGAAACCTTTAATGTTTAAAATATACTTTTTCTAATTTCTATCTATAATGCTTTCGTTTTATGACTCAAGCTTAAAATATTTCTCCAGAATTTGAAATGACTGTATGTGTTTTATGTGAAAACTAGAAAATCTGGTGATTCCTACGAGAAATGGTCTTTGCAGCCAGCAGTATAAACCTGTCGACTACAAACATCTATATGAACTTGCTGCAGTAGAAAAAATGGCATCTGCAAAAATTCAGTTAAAGGTATGATTTTTATGTTATTTGTAAGGTGAATAATTTTAAAATTCAAAGATCGTATTTCTTTTTGCTGTCCCAAGGAATCTGAGAATGAATAGGGTTAACAAATTACTGTAACAGCGTTCAACAAAAGTGGGCAAAAGCTAAGAGTTTATCACAGTTAGCGTTACTGTGATTTGGACAGGGTAATGTCAAAGTGGAATTTCTTTGAATCAGAGATGCGAAATATGCATGGATTTTCCTTCCCAAAAAGACAGGAAAAGTTTGTACTTGAGTGCTTTGAGGAAATTAATCCAGACTCATTACATAAATTACTCAAAATACTTGGGGTAATGAAGAATTTATGCGAATAAATGGGAAGGGGAGGTTGATTTGGAAAGAAAAAACGAGAAGATATGAAGTGAGGATTTCCAAAAGTCAAGCTGAGGTAGATCTTGAAAATTAAAAGGTTTTTGTAGCCATAAAATGTAACTGTAGAGCTAGACAGTTAGAAAGGTATAAATAGCTGCAGTATGGCCCAAATGGTAAATAAGGTAGTCTATTTAATACTGGTAAAGTTTAATGAAAACTTTACCTCTACTTTTATTAAGAATGGTGATTTATAATGTGTGGACAAAGCAGGCTCACTAGCAGAATTGAAAAAGACAAAAAAAAGGTTGGGCTGGTCACACTGGAAAGAAGACTAGGCACCAGGTTTTCTCCATCCACTAATGCAATTTCACACACTTATGTTTTCTGTAAGTCTGATCTTATAGACGTTTAATAAATCCATGCAACAGTGGGTGGTACCAGATGAGTGGAAAATAGCAAAGCAATTTAGTGTACTAAGAAAGGAGATACAATTTTGGAAGCATTTTTGGCAATGATACACCCAAAGTCTTTAGTGATGTGCAAGTTAATTAGAGTACAAGGTGAAGAGAAGAATTTGTAAACCCAAGAAAGAAAATAGAAAGTGGAGACCAGTCTGTAAATATGGGGGAGGACAGGGTGAACACTGGTAGTTCTCCAGGCAGCCTCATTACATCCTTTACATTAGGCATATGCCAGATGTTATGACAGAGTTTTACCTTTGTAGAAGAAGGACGGAATATTAGAGAAAATGTAAAGACAGAACTGGAAAGATTAAGATATAGCTCAGGCATAGTGAATGCTAGAATACTGCATATGACCTTCATCATTATAGCACACCCACCACCACTCCCCACCCTGAACAGTAAAGGACAAAACCCTCATAAGAAAACCTAGAGGAGTTAAAAATTTTCAAGTATTTTGAGTAATGGTGTTGATTATACTCACTGATGTTAATACAAGTCTATGTAACACATAAATGAAATTTGACAACTTGATACTAGAACTAACTGCAGATAAACCACTTCATACCTGAGTGGTTTATCTCACTCAGATTCATACGTGGTCTGTTCCAATTTACTTAGCTTTAAACTATCTTTAGGCAAGCAAATGCAAAGATGCAGATTGGCTTTTGTTCTTCTGCCGAAAACCTAAGCAGGACTTTGGAGCATCATCGTATTCTCTTTCTTATTCCTGTCTTTCAAAAATTTCTCCATCTTTATTTTAACAGAATACTATAATCAGTGATGTATATCACTGCTTTGAAAAGAGACTTTGTAAATATGACATTCTACTCTTACAAAGCTTTATCGGTTTTACACTTGCAGGAATGAAAATGTCTTTTTCCACAATGTCAAGGAAGATTTTACTTTAAACACAGAGGATGCTAGCCTGCT
Organism: Himantopus leucocephalus; assembly: GCA_003993805.1. Taxonomy (NCBI): domain Eukaryota; kingdom Metazoa; phylum Chordata; class Aves; order Charadriiformes; family Recurvirostridae; genus Himantopus; species Himantopus leucocephalus. Next base: position 41,602,665 of record RSEF01000007.1, on the reverse strand, counting down.
GGTCACGGTGTCTCTTCTTTGGGTCACAGTCCAAAACAGAACTGTTGTATGAGACCTACTTTATGTCATGTCAACTCTCAGGTGCCTTGGTTATCAGGAGCACAGTTTGCCTTCTCTGTTGATGTAGCCAGCAGATTTGGGTTTAGCTTGGTTTATTGACTTAGGTTCGCTGCTGCACAAACACAGCTCTTTGCCTCCAGAGGTGCATCTGTTTGAGAAACAGTTTAGCCTTCGTGTGACATGACGACTAAACCCTTAGGTCCTGTTGGACCTCAGCGTGGAGCCGTTCAGGTGCCTTTGTGGCAGGCTTCTGGAACTGGGATGATTTCAGCACCTGCAGACCTGAGCTGGCTGCTGATACTTGCTTACATTGCAGGTTCCAGTAAGATTGACCGGCTGCTGTGTGACACCATGCAATTCGCAATCAGATGAGGTAGTGTGAGTTCTGAGACCTACAGGATTGGGAAAATCATAGAGTGGCTTTGATAGCAGCCAGACCTCATTGGGTAGAACCAGTCCGGTTAAACTGAGGTAGCTTTTAAAACATGCCGTGCTTGAGTGTCTTTTTATCTTGCTTCCCACTGTGTTCTCTGTGAATATGTATCACCTGGCTTGTCAGTCTTGGTTACATACAACATTGGAGAGCTGATGAATTTTTATTTTTATTTTCTTAAATACTGTGCCATTCTGAGGGGGCAGTTCTGATTGCTTCCAACATTACGTACAAACCAACAGGGAAAAATTCAAATTCACAGAAAGAAGTGATTTCTGAAGAAATTGACACTGATACACGTTCAGCTGAAATAGTTCCTTTAGGCTGAGAAACAAACTAGGAGAGGAGAGAACTGATCAATTTGAAACAGACCCCTCCAGCAGAAATGTTATTTGAATGTCTTTTCAGAACACTGCAAATCCAGCGTAAGGATAACACAGTTTTGTATGCTTAAACTGTGCTAACGTGGCAATTTATTGTCTCTCCAGCCTTTGGCCGTTCCTCTGAACATTTGCAATTTTGTGGAGGGCCTTTGGTATGAAAGGCTGTGCTGAAGAGCACAGAAACTGTGCAAAACGCAGTGACTAAAGTTTTCTTGTGTAGATGACTAAGGGACCTGATCAGATGATGTCTTTGGCATGTGTAAAATATAATTCAGTCTTCATTCAGATGGGATCGCAGATTTCAAAGGGAAATTTGCTGAAGAAATACGGGATTATGATAAAGTTATAAAAAAAAATCCTTTAAATTCATGTCTAAAACATATTTAGAAGTTCTTTGAACAGAAGTTATTAAATGAAATATGTTGGTTAGCAACAGAACCATACACTACTTTTTGTTCTGATGCTGTTTCTTAAACCTTAGTACATGGAACATATACAGTACCAACAAGCATAAGTTACTAGTTTATACTACTACCCTGAAGGCCTTGCAACAAAAAAGGGAGTTGCTCGTGCAGCTCCTCTCTTTGTATTTAAAATACAAAAGGGTGACAGTGAGTGAGAGAAAAAATACATGCTTTCTTTATAGTATTGCTTCCTTTAATGCATGCAAGTATAATATATCAAAAGCTGTGGCAGATATTTCTTCATGGATTTGCAGTACAGAATTCTACTGAATTCATTCAAGCTGTAAACTAATTTTTCATCATCTGTCTTTTGGTATTTCACCTTTTCAAGTGTTTTCCAACTGAGTAGGTAGTAAAATATATATGCTGAAAGCTCCACAGAGAATAGAATGTGTTCCCACCTACCGCTTTTTTTGTTGCTGATTCAGGCTATCCAATTTTTGAAGTGCTGGGTTACTCCTCCCTTGAGGTAGAACCAAATAAGCGAATGGTAAATCAGTTGACCATTTAAGAAAGAAAAATACAGCATGTACAGAAAAAAGATAATATTGCAGCAGTTATACATGAATGTCATTGCTGTTGCTATCAAATAATTCCAAGAGCATAGTAAACTTTACGTACAGATCTACTTCAACTTTTGTTTCCCATTAGTCTTAGAATTGATTTGAAGATGTATGTATTTTCAAATTACTTTAAATAAAGTATTCTGTTTGATGAAGTCTGGTTTTAAGCACCTAATGGTAATCAAGAGGAAGCTATAAGTAACTTTTTAAACATGAAATTGTGTCAGCAATAAAAATAAGGAGACATTATCTTTTGATTCAAAAGCGTTGTAACATACTGATTGAAAGCGTAAAACAGGTGTTTTCAAACTCTCCTTTACTACAGTCACATATGCAGCTTCCTATAAACACCTTGTTTCTCATTCCCAGTCACATAATCTCTCCATAGCACCTATTGCAACTTCTTACCCAAATAATACCACTGCAGCAGGTTAGCTGCAAAAGCACAAGGGATTACCCAAATTCTAGCTGTGGTTCTTCCTCATGTGACTGTCTAGAAACCAGGTATATTCAACCAGATATATTAAACTCAGATTTATTTAAGAGTTGTAAATGTTTCTACCTTCAAAATTTTAAGTATTTGGTTTTAAAGTAAGATTTTAGCTTTGTTGGTGGGTGAATGAGAGACTGTGATTCGAGAAGTGATTGGATTCTTGCTTGGCTGTGCATGAGTGCTGCAAAGAAAAGTTCTACGTTTGAGAAGCCTGCTGGCGTCGCCTGCCCAGCTGGTGGAGGGAACGGAGAACGCGCCGTGTTCTTGTGCGTGTGAATGCAGAGGGGGTAATGTGTGGTTTTGTCCTGCTTTCCCCAGGCAGGAAAGTTGACTAAGTATTTTTAACAGAGCACATATCTTCCACCTGAGCCAAGTGGAAAACTAGCATTTTTGATGCAGAACGTCACTTCTTTCCTGAACTAGGTGTGGAGTGAGATCTTTATTCATTTCTCCCTGTTACGAACTAGGACAAGAGTTCCCTTTTTTTTTTCTTGCCTTGCTACCATTCGGCAGTAGAATACTGTATCTGCATGAAGGAAAGGCTGGGGAGGAAAAAAAAGGGGGTGTGTGTGTGTGTGAATTGTGGGAGCCTCTGGAAGCAGAGTGGGTTTTGCAACTAGAAGTTGGCCGGGGCAGGGGTGAGGTCTGGTGTTACGGGAAGGTGATGGCTAGGCGGCAAAAAGAGGAGGAGCAGGAAAGGAGCCAATTCTGAACTGACATGCTGCTTTGTCCTGAGTATCCACTGAGAGGCCAGAAGACACTCATGGTGGCAGGAGGATGAGAGAAAATGGACTTGTCTCAGGGGCTTCTGGCAGCCACAGACGACTTCTGATCTTCCTTCCTTCCTTGTTGGCTGGCCAGAGTCATCTGGCTACCACTTCATCAGCCTTTCCCTGACATCTTTTCCTCTAGTTTAAGCAGTAACTCCATCTGTCTCAAAAGCATGTATTTCTATTTTATCTGAAGTTGGAAGCATTTTTTTTGTTGAGCCCTCAGACAGTTTCAGAGCCTCTTTAATTGGATAGATTTTGAAAAAGCACTCTTTTTTAGTAATCAATTTTTGAAATTCTTTTTCTTGAAAGACACTTTCACTCTTTCATCTTCCCACCTGTAAGAAAGTGTATTTTTCTTTCTCCTGCTCATCTTCCCCCCCTTCACCTCCTGGGAAATAGGGATGGGAAAGAAAAGGAGAAGAAGGGAAAGAAGAAATGGACTGCATTTTTTCACTTTCTCCTCTCATTTAATTGTGGTTTGACTAGAATAATTTTTTTCATGAAAGTTGGTTACACTTGACCCTATTGTTCTTTAGAAAAACACAGCTTTGAAAAAAGCTTTTAGGTTCACCATTCTGTATTTAAAGGTTCCGTAGGAAGGCATTTGATAAAGCTATTGAACAGATTCAAAATACTTACAAGCTTTAATTTTTCTTGCAGATTAAAAAAACAGAGCAAGTTTCAAAAATTAGCAAAGAGCAAACACTGCTGAAACAGCATCAGCAAGTGTGGTGGCAAGAGCATAAACGACTGAGTGAGAACAGGTAAGTGCTGAGAAATCTTAATTAGCCATTGTTAAAGAAATACTTCAGTCCACAGAGATTCTGGTGTGGCATACTTGATTCAAGGGACATTAAGAGGAAGAGACTAAAATACCTGAACTGAAGAGAACTCTTTGTGCAGGGCATGAGAGTTCGTGAGCTCGTTTAAAAGGGGTCTGTAGACATGAAGAGAACACATAAAGGGAGGGGAGAACAGAGTAGATGATGTTCTGTATGTACCCCTCTCCATGATGATCTCCTAGCTGGTGAGTTGACCTATCAACATCTGAAGAGCATGTGTTTGTAGGAGTATCAGACATTTTCAGATACGTTTTCATTCCTTCAGAGTCTGTCTCTAAATACGTATATTGAGGTCACAACAGGGAACATTAATATTGTTCTTGTCTATTAGCTTGCGTATTGCATGTACAGCAGATCAATGAGAACATTTTTGCTCAGAGGAGGGTGGCTTCCATACCACATTCACGTCCAAGTCCTGCACTTCATACCTTCCCAGGCAAAGAATCCCCCTTTTTACTTAATTATTACAGTATTTGAGGTTTATTATTCTTGAAAACTTAATGAATTAGAAATTAAAGCTTCTGTAAAACTCATATTTGTACCTTCCAGGCAAAAAGCAGAAGCAGAAATAAAGACTTTTCTTGATGAAGAAAGCCATAAGCATAACTTTTTTTTGGATATGAGGGACTTGGGTAAGAATTGTTTATTCACTTCTTGATTATTATAGTCAAAATTATCTTTATTATTTGTTTGAGTCTTTAAATCCCTGTCTTGACAGGTTTAGATTTAGAAAGCACAGTGCTGTGTAATATTTTGTGTATTTGAGAAAGCTTTATGTTTCATTTGGATCTAGAGCATAAATTATCAAAGGAGCGGGATACATACCAAAAAAATACTGTAGTTCCTATCTGGCAACTAAAAGAGAATTTGAAATTCAGGCTGTCTGAAATGCAGTGTTACCTCTCAGAAGAATCTTGTCTGAAATCTAAGTTCAATCCAGTTGAGATGTTACAGCAGGTTGGTGTTTTAGCTTTATTTTTACAATTTATCATCACTGTATTTTTAGCATTTTCATTTATTTTTGTGTAATACTTTGAGAATATAACTCACCTTCAGAGTATCCAGTAAGCTCTGTACTTGCTGTAGTGCAGATCTGCTTCACTAAAGTCTGTAAAAGCATAGCACTGTAGAACTGGAAATCAGGCTCTTTGTTTCTAATAAAAGCTTTCATGCTACAACAAGATAAAGAAGTAACACTAACATATTTCATGTAATAGATCAAACTTGTGAAGAAGCAACAGAAGGCAATTTTGGAATTCCTTATCCTTGAAAGTCTGGCTTTGGAAAGAGAGCTTGAAGACTATAAAACAAAAGTAAGCTTTTCCTTATAAGTTTAATCAGCAAGTGTTTTGGAGGGGAAATATAATGCCAAGTAGTCTGCTGAGTAGCATTTTTTCATCACAGGCATTAGCGCATTCTTTTGAAGAGAAAAACAGACTTTTCCTCGAAGTTCCTTCAGCACTACTGTCTCTGGAATGCCCCTATCCTGATTTGAAGACCTTAGTTATCAATGAATACCGAAAGCTTGCAAGTGGGTACTGGTCTAAGCTTCAAGAGATTGATCAACAGTTGAAAGTTTTATATAGGTAATAACATCTGTTTCTGGATTTCTTCTGTTGGGTATGAAATAAATAACTATAATGTATTTTGTAATCTATAGATCCTGCAGTTGTCTTTACCGTTACAGTTGGTTCCATTTTATGCAGTGCAGAGAACAGTTGACGCAGTGCCCAGCTCTCCGGGGTTAAATAGTCGGTAACTGCACAGCTGAGGGAATTGAGGCAGTCCTTTCAAAAGCTCTCATCTGAAATAATAAGCGAAATGTTTTGTGGATTAAAGAGCGAACAATCTGGCGTGCATCAAATGTCCTCTTCACGTGCTTTTGTGTGAATAGAAATGATTCTTTCTGCGTGGTAATTACGCTATCAATGTCAGAAAAGTACAGTCTTTCTGAGAGAGATTTAGAATGTACTTATCTATAAAGCAGTTAAATAGGTCCAATCTTTTCACAAATTTTGGATCACTGCAGTAATTCTCATCTCAAAGAAATGTAAAAAATGTGTGTAGCTCTGGTTCAGAATAACTGAAAGGAGGAGAGATTTTTCTGTAAATAAAAAAATTTAGAAAGAACATAAATATTCATAATGATCTAGAAATGTAACATACCTATATATTAATAGTATAAAGCTTAGCTTTTCTGCTGAGGCTAACTTGACTCCAGGAGATACTGAACTGCAGATACTGGACCAGCCTTGACTTCTTTTTGCCATCTGCTGATATTCCTTAGAATGGCATCAGGTTTTAAGAAGACTGAGAATAGGAAGGTCAGTGGAATTGTTTGAAGTCTGGGCAGAAGAAGCCGGGGAGAGCAGGAAGATCTCCAAGTTTCTTTGGTAAAACAGTCACGTGCTGCTTCTAAATCTCCCTCTCTTTCTAGGTACACCTCACCTACAGTGCAGCACTTCAGTCTTCTGCCACCTCTGCTGAATTAGTTTGGGGGTGCTGCAATAGGTTTAAGATGTTGGATCCCATAGAAAGTGATGTCATAATGTACTTACCTGTTGTATAAATTGTACAGATACTCTGTAGGTTGTTCTTCTGTTACCTGAAACGTGTATTTTTTTACTGTAATGTCCTAGCTATTATAATATGATACTTATTAAAAATTGTTCTGATCTTTCCTATATTTATAGCATTTATTAAGCAGCAAGTGGCAAATTTACAGCAGTTCCTTTGCTGCTGTCTCTGATATTTTGTCACAGTTGCTGTTACAGAGGAAGTTTTAACAACCTCTATGAGAAAACCTGTGACAAATACTAAATCATTAAATATGTACAAAGTCTTTCTAGAAGTTTTAATTAAAATTGTGTCAAAGTTCATGATCAACACAGTTTTGGTGAAAATTCATAAATGGATTCACACAGCATGTGTGCTACTGAATAATAGACAAACGTCAATGCAGACAACAGAATCTATGAAAATGGGTGAAAAATCTACCATGTTATTTTCATTGGTCATATGCCAGGTTTCAATATAGGTCTCAAGCTAGCTAATTTTGCACTGATAATTAGGTAACATCAAGACTTCAAGATAAAATACTGTATTTGTAAGGGAAAGAAATTCAGTTGTAGGCATGAAAACATACGCAGTGGTACTTCAAAGTGATTAAGTTATGCTATCTAGATGGGAAACAAGAAACAGCTGTAGCTGGGAGAAATGCCGGTGGTAGTGGCACTGGCAGCAATCTGCTGGTGCGTTGTGAGGGTAGGTTGCGTACGACAGTTTACCCAATTTGGAAGAGTGCATGACGGTATTGTTAGCTGGGAATGTACGAAATGATAAATGAACCATCAGCAGTTGTCTTAGGCGCTTTATTTAAAGCTAGATCTTGGTCTTTTTTTGTTTGCCTTCTGGTCTCCAAATCTTTAATGTATTGCTCATTTATGTTTCTGTGATTTTATCCACAATGTTAAAAATGTGTTGATAAAAAGAGCAAGACTTTGTTCTTGTAGAGGTGCTTACTTCCAAGATCTGGGTTTTATCAAACACACAACACTCTTTGCCACGTCTTACATTTATATTAGCTAATTTGCATGAAAGTATTCTGAGTCTGCAAAGACACAGCCTTGTGATTTAATTATTCTATAGTTCATCAAGCTAACTATGACCCAACTAAGACAGATAATACTGTCAAAAATTGAGTGACATAGATTTTTGACCTTGGTACGTATCCGCTGTACTCTACTGCTTAATATAGCCTTAATGAAACTCTTGCAATTATTGTCATTGCTCTATACCCAAAGATACCAAACATTCTCCCTCAATACATTTTTTTCTCATTTTTGTAATTTGAGAAGTTGCTCAGCAGAACAGTGTGATTCTATGATAACATGATTACTTAGTCCCTTCATCTGAGGATTATTTCTCTGTCATTCTTCCTCTCTCATCACATGCTTGAATGTACAGTAAAGAAATCTTAACTTCATACCAGTTTTCTGGCGTTACACATCTCATAGTTGAACTGTTCAGCCTGTCTGGAACAGAAAATTTGGAAAATGTGGGTAGAATTTCCAAAGAAGAAAAATCAGAAGATAATATCCTGGTTTGCTATATTCTTCGTGTGCTTTTTAGTCCTACTAGAATGCATCTTACAGTGTTTATTGCTTTTAGAAACTGCAGAAGAACTTTTTTTTCCCCAAGCATAATATAGGATTATAATGTTTTATAAAATAAATTCACTTCTTGTACTGCTCCTAAAACGCAAGTTTTTGTGTTTGGGAAATATCCAAGTCCTGAGTTATCCCACAAATTGTGGACTTCAAACTGATGTGTTTGTTATAGCTGATGATTCTCTAAGCACTATTATATTTTTACTACAATTTCCAAGGATGTCTGAATTATTTAAATAACTGAAGGATGAATGGAGTATTGCGTATTCAGCACTGTATCCTCTGCAGTGCCCTTTGAAATGAATGGGATATTGGGACTAAGTCAAGTAAATTTAGTTCCTCTTTTCAGGCCCGTTAACAGGATGTTTCTGGTACAACAATGGGCAATGACATAATTAATAGTCAGGGAGGTTAACATCTCACTTGGTGGTATTGTTGCAGTTTGTCTGCAGATTCTCCAAGACAGCGGTGCATCAAGTGTGCATCGCTACTGCAAAGGCTATGTGGGGATTATAGGGTGGAGAGGCAGCTTCCCTTCGGAGTTGTTTATATTCTTTAGAATGTGTAAAGCCAGGGATTAATGCTGGGTAAATCTGTTTCAAAGGAAGCAGCTGCCTCAGGGTTGTTGAATAGAAGACAATTGCTGTGTTTCAGTTCTGAAACAAAATAAAGATGGTACTGTTTGCTAGTAGAATGATACACGCAGGAAAAGCAAGCACTACGTTTAAAATTTGGGTCATGCATTCAGCCTTGTAAAAGTTTGTCAATATCTTGACACTGAAGAAGCCTGATACTAGCTTAAATATTAATGTAAAATGTGTTGGCACTTTTCAAACTCGTTTTGGATGAGATCTTCCTTTCTGGAATTTTACAAAAGTTTAAGTGAGGTGACATCTTGAATTCAATCAGGCAGGATATTTTGAAATTCTCCATGCATTTAATGGTTATGAATACACTGGGCTGGATCATACTGCCTCTTTNTTTTTTTTTTTTTTTTTTTTTTTTCTGTTTTTGGCTATTTGCCTATGAACAGCTGACAAAATCTCAGCACAGCTGACAAATTTTGGCACAGGTGACAAACCAAGACATTGGCAGTCAGTTTGTCCCTACTTACAATAAACTACTTGTAGCTCTAGCTATAGCCGATTGCTCCCCAGAGTCTCTTCCACAAACCTTAGTTCTCCATCTTGCTCCTGCGTTGCATAGAGACTCATCGTTAGCTGGCCATTAGAGGAATATACTGGTCAAAGGGAACCTTGGCAGAGGTGTGAGATATAGGAGGCAGAAACTGGTGCATCTGCCCTTGTGTGCTGGAGGCAGAGGAGATCACCGGACTGGCCCTCGGACCACAGAATCCGTGGTTTTCCCTGCTCTCAAGTTCGTGGTGTAATGTTTCCTGACCCAGATGTACCTTACTCTGCCTTACTCTTCTGGTAGACAGCAGACCTGTATTTGTTCACAAACATGTACGGTCAGAAATATCTAAGGTAGACTTGCAAAAGAGAATCTCAGCTCTTAGAACTGTCTCATTACTGTCACTAAAATAACGTGGTCAAATGGCACCATACTGAGGTGTATCAGGACTCACAGGAGAGGATTACTGATTACTTTCAGAAATTGTAAGAGGCAGTTAAATCCAACCAACGAACTAGTAAACGCTCTCTTAGGATGGCTGGTACTCCCTCTGAGTAAAGGCTAGCAGGGTTTTATGGTAGTTTTTCTAATAAGCAAATAAATAAAATACTGGGGCTGGAAAGACAAGAATGCTAGGTGTTATCTTAAGTAAAAACGTATTTTTGTACTCAGTTCAGCATCAGTAGGAGCAGTGGCAGTGAAAGAGATTTAAATCATAGCAAACAATAATTAATTTGTTCATTAAAGTTACTCTTCAGAAAGCCTATACCTCAGAATATCAAATTATGACACAGAGATTCTAAAATTAATAAATGAACTGATTTCATAGGAAAAGCTCCCTGTGGAGAAAAGGGAGGAGTTTAAAACATTAATTTCTGAGGATCAGTGGCAAGGCATTTTTCTTAGAGGCAGCGAATGTTGCAGAAATAGCACATCTTTCCAATACCACCTCAGGGACTTTTGTCTTTGGAGAGCTGCGTCTCCTGTTCCAGACCTGCAGCTTGCAGGTTATAAGATAGTACTGCAACCGTTCCCTCTCTGAAGGGTTCCTTAGCGCCATTTCACTGGCCGGGGCACTATTCCCGCTTTAGACTTAGCGTATGGATAATACTCAGCTCAGACATCCATATTCATTGTCTGTCATGGGAAATGTAAGCAATCACCTATAAAGAAACCCTTTCATTGTTATTCTGCCTTTGCTAATGTAATTTCACTTTTCACGTTGTCTCCAGCATTTGCTTGGTAGTTGTCAGTTGCTGCAAATAAACTTTTTACAGGAGCCAGATCTTTCCTCTCCCCCGTTTTGAAGCCACCTACCTCTGTTTCTTTCCGCGATGGCTGGGTTTAATAGCAGACGGCTGGGTCCTAGAAATAGTTTGTCAGATATTTCACACAGTTTATACGAAGAGAAAGGAAAATGGGTGGAAAGCATGAATAATAGATGTCTATCTCATGTAAGATTGTGGAGGGAAAGCTATTTCATTCCATAGCTTTATTCATTTTTAGCCTACTAATGAGAATCATAGAATCATAGAATTGTTGAGGTTGGAAGGGAC